>JBBPBR010000004.1:71592072-71605794 GCA_037974775.1 Cicer pinnatifidum
AATAATATATTAGTTTACTAGGTCAAGAGTAAAATATTGTTTCTTTCATTTATTAAAAGATTAATCGAGTAACTAGTTTGTAGGTGGAATATTAGAATTTCACATAACTTTGTCATGTGACAATTTTGTGGATATTAAATACGTGGAATCCTATCAAAATTTGTAAATACTTATGATGGCAAAATTTGTAAATACTTATGAAGAGAGATACATGTAAAAGAATTTATAGGTCATGTATATACAATTTTAATGTGAGAGGCTGCATTCCTACATTTTTGTACATCATTATTAGTAATGCTAATTTTGTATGATTATTCTTTTCTTTCTTTCAGAATTACAATCTTTCCTGGGATTGATTAAAAAATCAAGTCACTAAAGTAAGGACTTTAGATTTAAAAAAATGCTTACTCAATTTAAGGCGTAAGATTTTGAGACATTTATTCATGATTCAATCTAGATTTTATGTATTTAACAATTTAAAAGATATATATTTAAATAATTGTGGTAAAAAATTAAAAAATAATTTTATTATATATTTTAAAAATTATAAATAATTTATAAATTATATTTTATTTGTGGTTTATACGTGTAATAGTAAATATTTGACTTATTTTTATAAGATTAATACTCATTCTATTTCTATTTATAAATAAAAATGTATTTGATTTAAATTTAAATCAAATAGATAACACTCTTTTCTATAAATATAAACGGATGAAATAATTTTATATTTGTAAAAATAGTCTTATTTTTGGATCAGCATGTGAACACGTCAGCTCTCATTAGATGAGAATTGGAAGAAAAAAAATGTATTAAAAAAAGTATATTAACAAATGTGTGTTAAAACTCTGGATTGTTGTTGTTGATGGAAAAGAAAATTGGGAGTGAAACTCTTATTGATGGAAGGTTTTTCCTGATATGTGATATGATAGGCACCTACACCAATTCTTAATTGAACGGAAAATGTTATTCCATTACATTAGTGTACTGCTCAATAATAAATCCAAAGCCCGATATTTACATAATATTTCTTTGTTACGATTTAGCATTGAGTTATTATCTTTAAATGATAAAAAGAATAATTTAACTAATTGACGAGAAAATTAACTTTTATATTTGGATGAGAACATAACTAACTCACTGTCTAACATTGATTGAATAAGCAATTTTGTCCATAAAATTGTAACAATCAGTAAAAATTGATATTAAATTGCCTATTTAGTATTTACTCCCCCTCACATTAAACTAACTACCCCTTTTGACGGTAAATGTCTTACATTAATTAATCTTTCTTTTCTTTTTGTGGAGTAAATCTTTAGGCTTAATTGCATTTTTGGTCTCCCTATTATAGGTGAAAATTGAAAGTAGTCCCCCCATTTTGTTTGTCCTCAGTTTTAGTCTCTCAAAGAGAATTTGAAGGTGAGTTGTCATTTTTTTAATGACGTGTCAATAAATTGCTGACGTGACAGACGCTTACATGGAATAAACTTATTATTTTATTATTTCTGATTAAAAAATATAATTTTTATTTTAAAAAATCATTTTATTAATTGTGAAATATTTATAAAAATACAATTAAAAATAAAATTAAAAGAAAAACCCCTAACACCTAAAATCCAAACTCTTCGTGAAATCAAAGAAAGCCCTGCGTTCGTCATCGTCTTCTCTGTTTCGTCTCTGTTCGTGAAATCAAAGCCCTGCGTTCGTGAAATCAAAGCCATGCGTTCGTCATCATGTTCTCTGTTTCGTCTCTGTTCGTGAAATCAAAGCCCTGCGTTCGTGAAATCAAAGCCCTGTTTCATCGTGTTCTCTGTTCGATTTCGTGTTCTCTGTTCGATTTCGTCTTCATTGTTTGTTCTGTGTTCTCTATTTCGTTTCTTTTTCGTTTGTTCTGTGTTTTTTTGGGAAAAGAATGTCTTCTCATTCGTATTCAGTTACAAGCAACAATTCTCATTTGAGAATTAGAAGAAGAGAATGTTTCTGTGGACTTGAATCTCCTTTGTGTACTTCTTGGACGGCTGAAAATTCAGGTCGAAGGTTTCATGGTTGTGGATTTTATAAGGTAAACTATTTATCAAAATTCTGGAATTTATTTATTTAAATTTTTTTTTGTATTGTTTACAGATTATAAAAAATTTGTTGTTATGTTGTTTAGTTACATGGTACTTCTTGTTTTGTTGTTTTGTTGTTTCAATTACAGGGTAAAAAATATTGCAATTTTTTTGATTGGTTTGATGAGCCAATGACAGAACGTGGAAAAGAAGTTATTATGTCGTTGATGAAAAAGATTGATGAATTCAAGAAGAAAGACAATGTGACAAAAAATTGTGATGATGAAATGAAGTTGAAGTTGAAACAAATGAAGGGCTTTCTGGCACTTTCATGGCTTTTGATTATTGTTCTTTTGGTTATTGTAATGTTGAAGTAATTAAAATGATTGAATTAAGGGTGTCTTGTAATGATATAATTTAGGGTGTTTATGGTTGAAATTGTAATGTAATTGTTTAATATAGTGAAATTTGTAAGGTTGTTATTATGAAATGAAATTAGTATTATTGTAATTTGATTGTCTATTTTTATTTAGCAGAAGCACATATACATATATTAGCAAGTCTAGATCATTTGTTATTTCAAAACATGGACCTTTAAAACTACGTGTATATTCGGAATCACAGTAAATTTAACATAACCACGGCGGCAACATATTTCTATTATTTTAACCAAAATCATTTTAACTTTTCATGAATTGAATTTTTCGTCACATAGAAAGTTAATGATAAAGCTACAATGATAGACCAAAGGTAAATTATTCATCTAAAAGAATTTGGAACTTGTCTAGTGTACATAGTAACAACAAATGCAATACAACAGAACAACCATAACAATAAAAAGATGAAGGTGAAAGGTTTAAAAGTTTGGGAAAATTGTGATGAAAGTAGTGCTATAATTTGCCAAATAAGAATCCAACAAAAGGTCATATTAATGCATTACAAAATAAAATTGTTCCTTCACAGGTAACCAAAATAAAAGTACAAATTCATAGCAACCAAATTAAATAGGTCCAAGTATGATTACATATTGATAATAACCAAAATAAAAATCACAAGTTTCGTGCATTCAATTGATTTGTGAATCTTGAATTTGTGGAGCTTGTGAATCTTGAGATAAAATTGTTGGTGTTTCTCCCTCATCACCTCCAACCCTTGTTGTCTTTGCTCTCTTTGTTATGTTGATGTTATTTCCACCTTTTGATATCTCTCTATCTGCTGCACTTTTACCATTGCATGTCCTCGTGTTGTGGCCAAGCTTCCCACAGTTCTTACATTTCACAGTTGCAAATTGTCTTGGTAGTTTGTTAGAACCTTTTGACTCGTCATTGGACTTGTTCCTATTTTTTTTTTGTCTACCCGATGCTCTTCTCATGATTGGGGGATTTATAGGATCTCCATTTGATGTATGCCAAAGTTTTGGTCCATTTGATGGCATTATAATGTAAGAGTAACATGTCAAGAAGTTTGTTTTCCTATGTAAAGAATCAAAAACATGTCAGAACCAAGTAAACCAGAACCAGAACCAAGTAAACCAGCAGAACCAGAACTAGCATTAGCAGAACAGAACCATCAACAATGCAGAACCAGAACAGAACCATCAACAATGCAGAACTAGAACTAGCAATAAACAAGCAATAATGCATAACAAGTAGTAATGTTATTCCACTGAACCAACATATTATTCCACTTGCTAAAACCAGCATATTATGCATTTTCCAGTTGCTAAAACCAGCATATTATTCCGCTTGCTAAAACCATTCAGTCTAAGCTAAAACCACCATATTATGCTAAAACCATAACCAACATATTATTCCACTGAACCAACACCATATTATGCTAAAACCAGAATCAACATATTATTTAAAAACCAGAAACAGAACCAAGTAAACCAGAAACAGAACCAAGTAAACCAGCAGAACCAGAACTAGCATTAGCAGAACAGAACCATCACCAATGCAGAACCAGAACAGAACAAGCACAACAATTTAAACCAAAACCAGAACAAGCACAAGAATACCAATAATGCAGAATACCAATAATGCAGTTAAAATCGATAATGCAGAATACCAATAATACCAATAATGCAGAAGAATACCCACAAGCACAAGAATACCAATAATGCAGAATACCAATAATACAGTTAAAATCAAGTTTTATACCTATAATAAGGTGAAACGTACGATTCTGGATCAGCTTTGTTATGCCATATACAAACAAGAGCATGGCAACACGGAATACCAGTCAAATCCCACTTACGACAAGCACAAGTTTTTGTGTGTAGATTTACCGTATAAGTATCTACACCATTTGTGACACTAAACAAGTTAAAATCATCATCTCCATGCCAAGTTGCGAACCAACCCCCAGCTGCTCTTTTTGCCTTTTCCAATATTTGTTGAATCCTAGGACATATATTGCCTCTATATCGTAGCATGAGTTCTTTTTGTTTCACAATCCTTACTGTAATGTAATGTTTCAAACCTTCAAGTAATGTTATGATAGGCTTATCTCTATACTCCAATACAGCCATGTTGAAAGCCTCACACATGTTGTTTACTTGAAGGTCACATTGTGTATCAGTGCGAAATGCTGACCTAGTCCACATAGATGGTGGAAGTTGCATCATGTCTTTCCATGCATCTTCATTGATTGCCTTAATTTTTTGCATTGCTTTCTCCCAATCCTGGACCACAGTAGCTCTTGCTGCCAACCAAAGAAGCTCTTTCATATGTCCTCCAGGATACTTTTTTTTCCAATTCCCATACAAGTGTTTAACACATAATCGGTGTTCCACATGGGCCCCAATGTTGGCAATGGCAGGTACCAATCCCTGAAACATATTATTTAAAAACATATTGCTTAATTAAAAAAAAAAACAGAGGGCATAATTCAACACAGATTGCTTAAAAACAGATTGCATAATTCAAAAAAACAGATTGCATAAACTTCAACACACATACCTTTTGTTGATCTGAAATGAATGCATATTGCTTATGCTGAATATTGTTGAGGTCCTCTAGTAAAAGATCCAGAAACCATTGCTATGAGTCTTTTGTTTCTGCTTCAACAACTGCATATGCAATGGGAATCATTTGATTATTCCCATCTTTACCTATTGCGGCTATTAATTGACCGTCATATTCTCCCTTCAAGAAACAAGCATCCAACCCAATTAAAGGCATGCGTGTATTATCAAATGCAGCCTTACAAGCCTCCAAACATACATATATTCTCTCAAATACTGGTCCAATGTCAGACATACCACACTTAATAATAACCGTAGAGTTTGGATTTGATCTCCTAAGTTCATCAACATATTCTCTCAAATGTGCATATTGCTCCCTTTGAGCACCTTGAATCATTTCTATGGCTCTTACTTTGACTCTATATGCTTGGTATTTAGACAACTTCACACCTCATTTATCAAGCGCCTCAACAATCAATCCCTTGGGTTTCATTTCAGGTGTATGTCTCAACATATGAACGAATTTCTTGGCAAGCCATTCAGTCTTGGCTTGTTTATTTTGTGCCCTCCTATGATATGTATGATCCTATGTGAAACTCACTAATTGCCAATATTCATTTGAAGTCCTCTTACTGATCCTCATGTAAAATGGACATTCTGGCTCACACCTAACAATGATTCTTTTTCCATCATTCTTTTTGAAATACAAGTTTTTCTTAGTCTCCATTGCAAAATCTTTAACGGCATTCTTAACCTGCTCTTTTGTATTGAACTTTAGTCCCAACTCAAACCTTACTTCATCACCATTTTCAGGTTGGTTAAATTTAGGAAATTTCCTAACATTCTCTTCATCAACTTCACTTCCTGGTGGAGTATCCAAATCATCAGAATTCACATCATTTTCTTCAAAATCAGTTGCAGAACTAGGCCCTGGGTTTCCTCTTGGGTTTTCATGTCTTTCAAATGAATTTTCATCACCAACATTAACAAAGATCTCAATTGGTATTTCAGAAATCCAGTCTCAATCCTCATCCTCACATAACTCACCTATATCATCATCGTCATCATCTGAGTTAGCAACATAATCTTCATCTTCTTCACTCAGATAATCTTCACCATGGACTGCTTCAGATTCAGGTTCAACAGGTTCAGATTCAACGGGTTCAGATTCTGGTTGATATGGTTCAGTTTGAATTGGTTCAGATTCTGATTTATCTTGTTCAGTTTGAACTGCTTTAGATTCAGATTTATGTTGTTCAGCTTGAACTGCTTCAGATTCAGGTAGAACAGCTTCAGATTCAGGTTGAACAGGTACATATTCAGATTCAGATTCTGCTTCAGGTTGAAGTGGTTCAGAATCTGGTTGATCTGGTTCAGTTTCAGGATTATCTATACAGTGTTCCACAAAGACGTCAATTACGTTGAACCCTTTGACATCTTCAGCAAACTTTAATATATCCTCGTCATTGTTGAGAGGTCTAAGTCCACGTGTAAATGAGTACTTCGGATGCTGGTACCACAAATGTTTAATACTCATATATCCCAAACTTTTGACCATTTTAATAATTTGCATGTGGGACATTAAGTCTACATCCCAAGACCAATTCATCTCATCCACTTGGGCACAAACGTACATCTTCACTGGGTGGTTTACAAAACTACCCCCATGGTTAATTCTTAACCTAACTCTGTGGACTGAAGCTGGCCTACACAAAACAAACCATTGAATAAATCAAAGCTGGCCTACACTACACATGCACCCCAAAATAATACAATAGAGCATATGGACCACATTATTAAAAACGCATGGACCACATTATTAAAAAGGCATAAAGGCATTGAGTTCTGTTAACAGTGTAGAGAAAAACTTTTGGCCCTAAAATCAAAGCGAAAACCCTAAAATCGAACAGAGTTTAATAATGTTAATAATAAAACAAATCGAAAACCCTAAAATCACATACCTAACACAAAACTTTGTATCTTCTTTCCTAAGATGGAGAGAACTCGAAATGACCTCCACTCGCCATTTTATCACTGATGAAAAAGAAAGATGAACAAACGATCCAGAATGGCGAAATCGAACAGAAAACACGATGAAACAGGGCTTTGATTTCACGAACGCAGGGCTTTGATTTCACGAACAGAGAAGACGATGACGAACGCAGGGCTTTGAACGCAGGGCTTTGAACGCAAGGCTTTCTTTGATTTCACGAAGAGTTTGGATTTTAGGTGTTAGGGGTTTTTCTTTTAATTTTATTTTTAATTGTATTTTTATTAATATTTCACAATTAATAAAATGATTTTTTAAAATAAAAATTATATTTTTTAATCGGAAATAATAAAATAATAAGTTTATTCCACGTAAGCGTCTGTCACGTCAGCAATTTATTGACACGTCATTAAAAAAATGACAACTCACCTTCAAATTCTGTTTGGGGGACTAAAACTGAGGACAAATAAAATAGTGGGATTACTTTCAATTTTCACCTATAATAGGGGAACCAAAAGTGCAATTAAGGTAAACCTTTAAAATGTTAGGTTTTCTTAGACTTGGATCTATCAACTGGTTTTCCTCCATTCCAACACTGTCACGGTTTCTATTCTAAGAGATTATTTTATTCTAAGAGATTATTCATTCGTATAGATGGGATGAGACTATATTAAGTCCCAAATTGGTAATAAAAAAACTCAAAATTGGACAAGTAGGTTTTGATAAATTGAGAGGTTTTATTTTTTATACAAATTTTATATTGGTTGAAAAAGTGAATATTTTTATTTCAAGAAAACGATATTTTTTTGTTTAAATTGGTAATAATTATATCGAGTATAATACAATTTAAAGTTGCTAAAATAAAAAAAAAAGATAAATTTATGAATAAATTCGCAGCACCATGTTAATAAATAGTATAAAATAACATAATGTCTATAATCGAAACAAAATTTATAAATATGACAAAATTGAAGTGTCCAAAATATAAATGTTTTTAAAACGGTAAAGGTGAAGATACCAAAATTAATGATTTAATTTGAATATATATTTGATCGAATTAAATCTATGAATCTAAACCCAAAAAAATCACAATAAAGTAGAAGATCAGACGTCGCACCGAGATGAGAAATCAAATATCGTACTAAGATAATTTTTTTTTAATATTTAATAATATATTTAATAAAAAGGAGAAAATAAAATGAATTAAAGAGGTGTTTTAGACACACAGAAAAGGCCCTCAATCACCTCTTTCCAATTAAAAAGACAAAGATTAAAGTGATTGTTCTCCAATGAAAATACAATGGTTGGGATAATGGTTCCTACGACTCTACGAGAGTATGAGAAAAGGGTTTGGTCTATATTCTTAATTCAACATAAAAAAAGTTTTAGAATAAAAATCTAAATTATAAAAAAGTAAATATTAAATATTATATAAATGAAAAAATTGTATATTCATTATTTTTAAATATTTTGAATAAAGATGAATTGTTAATTCACTCACAACTTGAGCAATATATGAGGTGTTTTAATGATGAGAGTGCTAGCATATGTGTAATTTGTTGCTTTGAGTATCATTTTGTTATCCATTTATGGTCAATCGAATCACTGTGAGATCGTCATATCTGATTGTTAGCACTTAGCCTCATTAAAAGGTAAAAAAGTACTTGAAAATGAGCAAGATGATAAGCATTTGTTCAACATAATCTCAGTTGTGGCATCAGCGGTGTGGCACTATTTTGTAGTTGCTCAATTAGACAAAGGTCATACTAATAATAAATGTTTTAAAGGTATTTGTTAAACACTTAAAATAAAAATAATTTTAAATCATAAAGTCACTTTTTAAAATATTGATTACACAAATTCTATAGTATTATTTTATTTTAAAGTCGTTTAACAATATTAACATTTCCCTCGGACAAAATAGGTGAACGAACCAGGAAACTTAATGGATTCCAGAACATTTCAAAAATTTATTTTTGAAATTTGCATTAAAACTCTTAAAAAATTTGAAGTATTGCTTTTTAAGAAAAAATATTCTACTCTGAACAAGGAAATTTTGTTTCTGACAAGAGACAAAAATTCTTTAATGGAACAAATAACTGACAAATTAAATGACAATAATTGTTCAACAGAAACATATATGTAATCAATTAAAGGGAAATGATTCCTTGGAATTTCTCATGTTAGGTGCAGAAGAAAAGGAAAAGTTCACAGAAACAAAGAAAACGCCTAAAATATCATCCTTACTAGAGGTTAGTGAATCAAATAATGATCATAATTCATATTGATGATAATAATGTTATTAAATAGATTATTCCAAAGGTACAGATTACAGAAATCTAAGAAATACAAAGATCAGTACACACATGATTAATTTGATCCATCCCCTTCATGACAAAATAAAAATCCCAAACAACATAATTTGATTACCAATAATTAAAGTAACTTTATGACATGTATAAAGAAAAGCCTATATGAAAGCATCAATGATTTATCTACAATTCTTCAGAAGAATAACACAACTGAAGATTACTTAATTGATAAAAGGTGAAAACATTAAAGAAAGTTAACAACAATAAAATCTCTACCAACCATGAACAACTTGTGAATACTTATTCTTAAGCCATCTAAAGCTCTTTTTAAAAGACCCTTTGACTCTACCTTCAACAGAATACATTTTATAGCTAGCAACCCTTTTCTTCCTCTGAAGTTCAGGATCAGCAAAGCTCAAAGTTTTGGAGAAAGAAGACCCAGATGAAAAGCTTTTACCTTTCTTCAACTTCAAATCATTAGGACCCATTTGAGTTTGTGAATAGGAAGAACTATAGCTTCTGAGATCATAAGGTTTTGGTGGTCCATAGTAGTTTTCTATCTGCATCATTTGTCCATTTGCATAAGACCTTGATCTCTTCAAATCTTCCATGGGAAATTAGGTTGGAAGAGATTCAAATGGTTTTTTCTTTCTAAATTCTATACCTTAAAGGCTTAAACTTTTTTCTTATTTTATAAAAAGGATTATTAAAATTTGAGTGACAATGGTTATGTGGGGTCCAACAAAGACCGTAAGAGCTTTGGTCTATAATAATGGCTTTGGTTTTGAGCTGGCTTAGTTTTACTTTGAAAAATTATTTAAGATTTTTATGGTATTAAATTATGTCCACTATTACTGTTTACTAGGGAGAAATTGATATTTATTATTTGAAAAATGATGTGTGAACACTTACACATTCTTCTAACATCTTAAAAGAGAAAAAGACTTGAGAACAAATATGATATATTAATGATATGGTAAAAAAATTTAAAATAATATAAAGTATTAAATAAATATAAAGAAATTAAAAATGTACAAATATCAAAAGTCTTATTATTCTTTGTTTTCTAGATGGCGTGTTTAGTGGGGAATCATGTACATTGTGTAGTGTTTACGCTTTGTGGTTTTATCTTTTTATATAAAGGATTCTTGATCCCCTCTATAACAGGAAAGGTCAAAACCATTTTTCATGGTCCCATTTCTAAATATCGAAATTAAAAATTCCAACTTGGTAATCCGCAAGTAAAATTGCACAACAAGAAAACGAAACCTTAGTTTAAAATTATTTTGATAAAATTATGTCAAAAGTCATTTATTGTTTTTAGTGGTAAATATTTATAAGATAAATTATATGTGTGAACGTAAAATAAGATAAATGACATTAAATATAATTTTATCATTTATTTAACAGATTTTTATTTTTATTAATATATAGTTGTATTATATTTTGTCTTAGTTTTAATTTTGACTTAGTCTTATTGATATTAGTTTGTTTTTCAGTGTATTTAGGTATTTTATTAGCATAACTACATTTTCATCTTTTTGTATAGTTAATTTTTGGCTTTTCTTCATATTTAATAACTCACTCTTTTGTAATTAATATTTAACTTCAGTATATTAAGATATGAAATTATATTAAAAAATTATCTCTTTAATTACTAAGTAATAATTTCAAAAGAATTCGTGGATTTATTATTTTTATATTGACTCAATAAACAATTATTTTAGTTTCTAAATGTGTCTAATTATAAACTGATAAAATTTTCACACAAACTAAAATAGACTTACACGAGAATCAAAATTAAAAAATAAACATAATGAATACTTTATTACTTAACTCAATTTGTACTCGGAGAAAATTGCAAACCTTGGATCAAAAAATGGAAAACATTCTCACACAATTTTACACGGAAAATTACAACTCTCTAAAAAACATACAATTATTCAAGCCCCCAATACAACCAAGAATTAGAATAGTTGTGGTTCATAAAACTTAAACTAGATTTTCATACTTATAATAGCTATCCATAGTCTTCTTCACACTATTCAATAGGAGTGTTGAACGAATAGTCACTCTGACACTACAATGTGACTATAATTTTAATTTTAAATGTAACTAAGTTTTAAAAGCATTTATGAGTATGTTTTCTAATAGTAATTTTGTGAACTAAATCAACAAACAAAATACATGTTTGATGATAAAATTAATTAACAACAAATACATTTGATGGCCTAAGGTGACTAACAAAAGATGTATTCAAAGTTTTCTTTTATACAATTAATTAATTATTATATTAACAACCATTGCTCCTAAGAAAAGTAACAAATTTCAAAATACCAAAATATATAATACATAACACCACAACGGATATGATGACACTCATAGTAGGTTTAACTACATTTTTAAGTGTATTTTTATTTTAATTTAGTGATTTTAATTATTTTTTTCATCTTGTAAGTGAAGGTGGATAACTTTTTTGACAATGACAAGATTAAGAAAATGAAAAAATGTGATTAATTTATAAAAAAAATTGAACTAAGATTTTTCTTCTCTTTCTTACAACTCGACCCATATTGAACTAGAGATTGACTGGCCCAGCCTGTTAGGCCTGTCCCATTCGGAAAGTCTTATTATGTAGTTCATAAGTATACTCTCATGACAAAGACAAAAAGATACAAATTTTAAGTTCCTTTTTAAATTATATTGTAAATACTCAATAAAGTTGATAGTTGTCAATGACATTACATATAAGTGTATCTCTTTTAATCTAAATTTCAATTTAAAAAGCATATCATGTATTCTCAAACCAGTCATAACTCTTTCATACACATCCCTAATGATTTGAATGAAAACGATTTAGACAATTTTTTTTTAGGACACTCTTATCAAACCTTTTTATACTCGATAATACAAATTCTACAATACAGATGGACTCTTCAAAATATTTGATTAAAATGTAGTTTTGATATTTCGTCTGTCATTTAAGTAAATATGTATTTGATCTCCCATTTCCCCAAGCTTAAAGAGAATTTTATTTATTTATATTTGACCCCTTGGTCAAATTATTCTTAACTTTGCCACCGTAGTTTATACTTTATAGCATGAAATTAAAGCTTTCATAAAGATGGGTTATTGGTTAGCATATGGGCCATCAACTTGTTGTCATTGGTGAATTGGACCGGTCCCTGTAAGCCCTTGTAATTTGGATTGAAAAGTTGTGTTGCTTTACAACTCTCTCGTTGCTACAAAATCTCCACATAATTCCCCCTAAAATTACACTTGTCGGAAGTACACTTCCAGATATTGGTGATTGTCTTTTAGTATGATCCAGATCATTATTTTTAAATTTGTGTGGATTTAACTTTTTTTTTTGATCGCATCCATATATATAATTATAGACTAGATCGTACTATATTTTTAAGTTTTAACAATTCAAATTGCACCAACACTTTCATAGTTTCTAATTATTGAGATGTAAAGGGTTCCCAAAATGGAATCTAGGTGGTTTGAACAAAATAGAGAGAGACATATTTTTACAAAAATATGTTCAAGATTGAAGAAAATGTATACTTTCGAACCAAACCCATCAGGTGGTATATATATGAAGCAATCCCATTTAGTCATGTCCTTATGAGTAGGGTTTAAATTGAAAGAAAAAAATCCATGAGCTTTGAATAGCAATGTGAGTATGTTATCAAATATAAAAAAAAAAAATACTTGAATTAAACAACATAAACAAAATTTAGAGATTTTTTAGAAAATTTGGGACGAAAAATTAAATTTTCCAATGATTAACCATATAGCTGGGCTGGGCCAAGGCCTGAAAGTCCGCATCCACAAAAAGGGCCCCTCTCGTCAACCCAATAGTCGTGAGTATGTCTTAGCTTTTATTCTTTTTAAGAAAAACACTTGGCATAATAAAAGTTCATAAACATAAAGAGATCGTCTTTCTTATTCTCTGATTAGGGTAATTTTTTTGAGTCCTCTATTTAGTGTATTCTCATATTTACTTTTATATATTTTTTATGTCAATTTTTTTAATTTATTAATAAAATTGTAATTAAATTTACATACAACTATAAAGTATTAGATATGAATATGAAATATAATACTCAATTTAATAATTTTAATATTTATAAATTAAATTAATTTTTATAAATTTTTCTATGTTAATATTGTTTTGAATTATAATGTAATCACTAGAGTCAAACATTAATAATGTACTCACTTTGAAGCAACTATAATTCTAATAGGAAAAATTAACTTCAACTTAATGAAGGTACGAATATTTCTCAAAATTTAATATTGAAGAGTGAGAATAAAGCGTTGATACTTGATAGATACCTCTTATTTAAATCTAAACTCGCCTTATTGATAAAAAAATATTATTATTTAATACACTTG
>JBBPBR010000004.1:71635326-71674394 GCA_037974775.1 Cicer pinnatifidum
CAAAATAAGTATTGCTTTTGTTTTTTACAAAAGTATTGTTATTAGTAATTTAGAAATTAATAAGAAGAATATATTATTATAATAGATGTAATTATTTCTTTAATATTTTTAAGAGAGACGTTTTCTTTACAAAAATAGAAATCAAAATAACTATATCAAACTAAAATTGGAATGAAAATAAATGATGTATTCCTTTTATATAACATATATGAGACTAATTGCACACTATTTAACACATATCCATTAAAATTGACATTAAACTTATATAAAAATTAATAAAATCGAATTTTAATTAATAAAATCAATTAAAAATGTAAAAAAATGTATTAGAAAATATCTGGCTTGACCTAATATTACAGCAGGAGAACTCAGATGAAAAGAAAAAAGAAAGAAAAAAAACATGTATACGGCGAAGGCGAAGAACGTACTAAACAGTAAACACAAGCACAAAAAAGCATTGGAGCTGAATACAACGCCAACAGAGTACAAGAGACAGCCAATGAATGAATGTGCAATGTATTTGATACTCCTACAAGGAAACGTCCTGGACAAGGAGAGTGGGCTACACGACCCAATCAACCCCATAAAAGTGTGGCCCTTTCCTCGTTGTTTTTTCATCATGTACTAAAAATGCGCAAAATATCATTTATGATGTGACAGCGACGCTTTCTCCTACTACAACGCAATATGTTCCTCACTCTCATTCACACGCGCGTTACTCTTAACCGCGAAAGCCACATTCCCCTACGCCATCACCCACGCAATTTCAGTGATCCCCCGTACCAGATTCCGCCACGTAAGCAAGACGATAAAGCTTGTGTGACGTGGCAGTCGAGGATGTGAGTAAACTGCATTGAATAACATTCGTGGAGTGTGCCTTCTCCTTTGCCATCATCATCTCCTCTCGTTGTTGCAATAAATAAGAGCTCCAGGTTGTTTTTTAGAGAGAGAAAGTGTGTAGGATTAGAGTTAGGGAGAGAAAAGCATCAGAAGAATCAGACAGGTTAGATTTATATAGTATTATTATTTATTTATATTTCTACCTTAAAGGAAATAGATACAATACACTGTGAGTTGGAGTTACACAATAGTATTATTATTCTCTCTCTCACTCACACTCACACTCAACACTCAGAGAGAGAGAGAGAGAAAGAGAAAGAAAAATTATGGAGGATCTCGAGGAGGAAGAGAATGGAGAAGAAGAGGTGCTAGGTTCAAGCTTGACTATGGAGAAGGTAGCAGCTGCTAAGAAATTCATTGAGAATCATTATAGGGCTCAGATGAAGAACATCCAAGATCGAAAAGAGAGGTACCAAACTTTTTCTTTTTAATAGTATTTGATTTACTCAGCAATTTTTGAACCCTGAATCGAGCACAATGCAAACTCAGACGTAGATCTCACCGTTTAATTACGTTAATAAGTTGTTAGGTGAGGTAATTTAGGTGTAAATCACTGTATTTGGGGTTTTGTAGGTTGATATAACTGACAATTTCTGGATTTAACTAAACCTAGCATGTGAGTCTGTTAGGTTTAATTAATGATTTTCAGTTACTGTATTTGGAGGCTATGATTCTTGAGTGAGTTGAAGTAAATGCATGAGGTAGTTGTATTCTTTATTGACTTGGTCGTCACTGTACGGAGTATTTTTTACTTTAGTAAATGCCGTCACGACCTTAATTACCTAATTCTTGTCTTAATAAGCTGCACAGAGTCAGAGTGCATCTATAACATGCCACATTTGTACAACTGATCGGCTGTGCTTTGGTTTAATAATAATTTTTTGTGGAACCGTAAATAAATTCATCAACTCATCTTATTGTAGTTAAATAACTTTAAGGGTGCATGATTTAGGGGGAGGGGAGGTGGGACAGTTCCTTTTTTTTTTTTTACTGTCTTGTCATCACAATTTGGCTACTTGACTATAGTGGCCGTTTAAGATTATAACTAATGCCTATAGTTGCTACTCAACTATGATCTTAAATTATGGACAAGACCAGATTGCATTACATAAATGGATAAACTGTGATTAATGCCTATAATTTTACAACCTATTTATTCCAGTTTCTACATTTTCATTCTAGTGTGACTAGTGTTATCAGAGGTGCGCCATAGAAGTGGAGCTTAGTGGAAGCAGCTTTTGTGGCAGAAATATCAGGAATTGTTCTATCATGCTGCCCCCATGAATGCATGCTGAAATTCTATAAAAGCCCTAAGAAGTTAAACATTAAGTCTTTTGTGGGGGTATTTTAGGGATTTGGCTTAAGACATACCACAATATCTATGCCATTCTTTTTTCCTCTCCCTACTTGTCAGTCTCCGTCCCTTATAAGACAGCTATGAATTTTGATTGTTAAAGTAATTGTGAATATCATGAATTATCAGCAACTTCCATCTTTTTTTAGAATTTATATGTAGTAGTTTACATCATATAAACTCTATAAAAGATTCAGAATAGAGACCGTTCACTATCCGCTAAACCACTATAGCGTTTTTAGGGTCGTCTGCCCCATTCCTCAATTCAGGATTGGTAGCATTGTTCATCCCTATCATGGGTGTCTTTTCATTTTTGCATTGAATGTCATCATGATGTTTTTGTCAACCACTAATGGGTGAGATCATAATATTTGTTAACTTGATCGTAAGATGTATTCATTGCCTTGTTGTAATAGACATTATGGTTTGGTCTAATTTGAGCAGGATGAAACAACCCCAACACATGTTCTTCCTTTTGCAAGCTTCACCTGAAAAAAGTATTCATATCTTCCTAAAACAGTATCCAGTAGTCATGCTTATGCATTTTCCTAAAACAGTATCTAGTCTGATGCAGATATTTTGAACACCTTGTGTTTTGGAACTTCTGATATCCACAGAATTTTTTTATAGGCGTTGGATTTTGGAAAGAAAATTAGCTTCTTCGGACGTGCCATCTGAAGAACGGCTCAACCTCATCAAAGATTTAGAGAGGAAGGAAACTGAGTATATGCGATTGAAAAGGAACAAGATTTGTGTAAATGATTTTGAGCTCTTGACCATCATTGGAAGGGGGGCTTTTGGGGAGGTCAGAACAGACTCTCGCATTCTTATTTTGTGCAATGAATCATTTTTTTGGTGTTGTTTGGAAATAGAAAATTTATGCATGCTTACCATGCAAAGGTTATTTCTGATATTATTATCTGCCAACTCATTCAATTACAGGTCAGACTGTGTCGGGAGAAGAAATCTGGAAATATTTATGCCATGAAAAAACTGAAGAAATCTGAAATGCTCAGGAGAGGCCAGGTGATATATATATAGTCATACTGAATAGAACAGAATTTAGAAATTACTAGTGGATGGGCCCAAAGTTTAATACCGTTAAAATTCAGTGTATGTTTTTATTATTCTTTGATTGTGCGAGTACGACATCTTAGGCTAATTGTTAGTAGTCCTAGTCAATAGAATTTCGTAGACATTGAATGTAATTGTTGCAACATCATTACAAATAGAAGATGTGTGATCTAATTAGACACATAAGTTACTCATATTTTTCATGGTATTAGAGCAGGTTCTGATTCTGTGACTTGTCTCAGTGCTTCACTCCGCCGTCGGCATTTGCCTACGGCAGCACCATAACCACCGTTTTTCATAACTTTGTCCTTTTTTACATTGTTACAGTTGTGCCAACAACAGCTGCCCCTTTTCCAGTCTGATCCACTGCCTAAAACCACTACAGACCGTTGTGCAATCCTTTGGCAAGCACGACGGTGCTTTTCCCATCACCAACAACCACCGCACGTGCCTCCACCTTCTTCTTGTACCACCACACTTGCACGTGTAAGCGTGCACAACTCTCTCCGGCCACAGTTTTCCGGCGCCGTCCACCTTCATTAATGGTGTCTTCTCTTTTAGTCGACGATCAATCCGATGGTGACTCATTTCCCACATACGAATCATATTAGTGGCACTTTTTATTCTCACGGACGATCAATCTAGTGGCGACTCTTCTCCCACATATAGATCATATTAGTGGTGTCTTTTATTTCCACCGACGATCAATCCGGTTGGTTATGACTCACACTAGCCCAACAATTGTCAAACTTAGTTTCAATTTTTGTGAGAAAATGTTTTGATGTAACAAGCTTAAAGCATTGTAAGCTTTAGCTTGAGGGGGAGTGTTAAAATTCAGTGTATGTTTTTATTATTACTTGATTGTGCAACATCTTAAGCTAATTGTTAGTAGTTCTAGTCAATTCAACTCTGTAGACAATGAATGTAATTATTACAACATAATTATAAATAGAAGGTGTGAGATCTCATTAGACACATAAATTACTCATATTTACAAATACTATGGCTGTAATTAATCTATTCTAAATGCATTAATAGCTTATACTCTTTCGGTCTCTCTCCCTCTAGGATGGATCATCAAGTCATTGATGTCTTGAGGGATGCTTAGTTGCTATTTTGCTTATAAAAGATCATTTTGTTGCTACAGGTGGAACATGTTAGAGCTGAGAGGAACTTGCTGGCCGAAGTCGCTAGTCATTGCATTGTAAAACTTTATTACTCATTTCAGGATACCGAGTACTTGTATTTAATTATGGAGTATCTACCTGGGGGTGACATTATGACTCTGTTGATGAGGGAAGACACCTTAAGTGAGAATGTGGCTAGATTTTACATGGCACAGAGTGTTCTGGCCATAGAGTCAATTCATAAGCACCATTACATTCACAGGTGCAGATTGGCTATGCCTATGAAGTTGTTTGCTTAATTTGTTTAGTCATTGATGATGGTTTATCGGATGGTGAAATGGGTCAATTTTACGTTCTAAACAGTTACATTATTTTTCATCTTTCAGAGATATTAAACCCGATAACTTACTTCTGGATAAAAATGGTCACATGAAGCTCTCTGATTTTGGTCTCTGTAAGCCTATCGATTGCATTACCTTGTCTACACTGCATGAAAATCAGACCATGGATGATGAAAATTTGGCAGAGCCAATGGATGTTGATAGCTGTTTTCGTGATGCGGACAATCGGAAAAGCTGGAGAAGTCCGCGTGAACAGCTTCAGCATTGGCAGATGAACAGGAGGAAGTTGGTATGCTGGCAAATTTACTGATACAATATTGTTGAGATTGGAAAAAAATGTTTTTTTACTGAACATAATGACTTATAATTCAAATATGTCTTAATAATAATTCACCAGTCCAAGAAAATGCATATTTGCATCACTACCCAAATACTTACTTCCAGCTCTCTTTTTCCAATGCCAGCTATTGTAAGTTGTTAATTAAACCCGATAATATATGCTCACAAAGATGGTCTGAGCTCATTAACATGTATGATGTATGTCACTGGTTTCATGATCTAGCTTTGCATTCTGCTGTATAAATCAAACCTACATTTAAAAGGATATAAGGTTCCTTTTCTTCTTGTTGAGGGATACTAAAGTATCCAGAGCTAGAATCAAAACCTTTCTTTTGGGGAGGGGGAGATTGAAAAATGATTAAGAGCACTTTAAGGAAAATGTGGCTTCTTTGAAGGGTTCAAACATTTATATTATGAATGTAGGAGTTTTTAAACTTTTTAAGTGTCCCTATATGCAGTCTTGTAGTAGCGCATAGTATAGAGCAGGATAGTGTAACTTGGGGTACAGTACTACAAATCTGTTTTGTATAAAACCTGAGTCCCAGGTCATGGTTTCTTTTGCATCCATTGCACACAAGTAATACTTCTTAGTGGCATTGTCATACAATTACTGCTGCACTTGTTTCTATACTAAATTGCTAATGTGGCTGTTAAGATAAAAAAGGCCTTTCAATTCACAGAGTTCCTTGTTTTTCGTTGCAAGGCATTTTCAACAGTGGGGACACCAGATTACATTGCTCCTGAAGTACTTTTGAAAAAAGGATATGGGATGGAATGTGATTGGTTAGTTCTTACCTTATGCTTTAGGCATTCTGATCCATCAGTCACAAAGATTCAATTCTTTCAAGTTTATTTCTATTTAAATTGCAAGCTGCAGGTGTGCTTAGTCTGGATTAATATTGTTGACTGATCATTTGAAATTTTGAACTTTTTTAGTGAAACAAAATTGTTCAACTTTTAGTCTGCTTGACAAGTTTTACAATAAATCTACTTTTTCCCATTTTGTATCATTACATTTGACAAAAAGTTTCATTTGAACAGGTGGTCACTAGGAGCAATAATGTACGAAATGCTGGTTGGTTATCCTCCATTTTACTCTGATGACCCAATAACCACATGCAGAAAGGTAGCCTCTTTAATTGGCTTAATGTTTCCTCATTAAAACAATCAAGAAGCGTTCTTGCATCTCATCTGTTTGTAGTTTAAGCTGATGGTGATTTAGCACCATTTCCTATTGTTATTACATGTGCTCTTTTGGAGTTTTAAAGTTCACCAACCTTTTTACCAGCGGCTTGGCACAATATAACGCTGAGGGTCAGTTTAAGCTGATGCATGGCTTGACACCATTTCTTATTGTGACTACAGTTATTCTTTTGGAGTTGGAGAATGAGTATTTTATCACCTCCCCTTTTTCTTCCCCCCAAAAAAATGTGAAGAGATGGGGAGTCAGGGGATAGTTGCCCGATTCTCAAGGTCAGAGACACTAATGGATCGATTCCCTAAATCAACCCTCATTAGCACAGTAATATTTAATTTAAATAAATCAACATTAAATAAAATAGGACACTTAGGTATACTTGGATGCAGGAGTGCCTCAGCATTATTCATATTTTAAGCCCAAATGACTCCAGTGAGGGGACATGTTGGAGTTTTTGTAAATCATTTGTGAGCTTTCTTACCAATTAGTCTATCAGAGTATTTCTTCTTTCTAATTTCTTGGACAGTATTTATCCTTACCAGCACTTATGACTACTGCCATTGCCTTTGATGTCCATAACCATAATATTTGAAGCACTTCTATTTATGTTTTCCAGAGTCGGTCAGTGTTCAGACTTTTTTTTGTTGACACTAAATTCATCATGCTGTCAGATTGTTCATTGGAGAAACCATTTGAGATTTCCAGAAGATCCCCAGTTAACGCTTGAGGCTAAGGATCTAATCTACAGATTGCTGTGTGATGTCGATCATAGATTAGGTACTCGAGGGGCACAAGAAATCAAGGTAAGATGTTCATCTTATAATTATTTTCTGCTGTGGCAACTTTTTTTTTTAAAAAGAACAGGGAGTGAAAGTTATCTTATTCTCTGATGAATAATACCGAGAGAACAGCAACATAATATAGAGGCAGAATTGGTTCTAAACAAGGAAACCAAGCTGCAGAAATAAAAGAAAACTGATCCTAGAATCTGATCAAATGTCAGGAAATTATACTGGTACAGATTTGATGCAATCCTAATTAATACAAAGGGAAAAAATGAAACAAGTAAATAGGAAATAGAAATAGAAAGAAGGAAATAGGAAAGGGAATTGGATCTTTGGAGACCCAAATCTGAGCCATATCTCTGCGAAAAAATTCGTCTTCTACTTATGTACATTCTATATACTCCTTACTCCAGGCTCATCCATGGTTCAAGGGCGTAGAGTGGGATAAACTATATGAAACGGAGGCAGCATTTAAACCACAAGTCAATGGGGAACTGGATACCCAAAATTTCATGAAGTTTGATGAGGTATAAATATGAAATCACCATCTTTTTTTTTTATCTATGTCTGTTGCTTTCCCTTCTATATATTCTTTTGCTACAGAACTGCTACCTTCTGTTTCTTATTTTTTTGGACGTATCTGCTGCCAACTGCTGGAATAGCAAATGTCTCACTTTTGCTAATCATTTCGAAATTGTTGCTTCAGTACTACAACCAGCAGTCGTATGAGTTTGATATTATGGTTTTCCATTGTTAATCCTAGATATTTCTGGGCTATTTATTTGTAATTTTTATTACTTTTTGTGGCCCATGCAGAGTTTTCAGTATAATAAATGGTGATTTCACCCAACTTTTTTCCTCTGATAATTGCTAAAAGCTTTACTTTGACGACAATATATTGTAGCTTGTGAGATTCTTTGTACTAGCAGCTTTATGCATTAGCAATCCTGTAGGCAGAATCTTAAAAAAAAAAAACTTGTTTAATCTTCCTACTTCTTTAATCATATATTCGTATTTATTGATGTGTTCTTCATTAAGTATTAAGTCCCTTAATTATGCTGTGTGATAAACCGTTGAACCTAAGCTATAAGACTCTTATTGCTTTCTTTTGTGATTTTGTAGGTTGAACCGCCAGAAGCAGCAAGAACTGGGTCTGGATCTTCAAGAAAGGTACACTTGTACTGGTTTGCATGTCATCCCCATCTTTTTCATTTTAATCTCTCTCTATCAAATGTTAAATCTGAAGATAAAGAAAATGTATCAAGGTTATCTCAAATCATAGTGTTTGTTCATAAGAAAAGAGATTTATATTTAAGGTGGTAATGCAAGCTTAAATATACATGTGATGTGAATTCTCAATATATATTGATATTGGAAGAATTTACATTTATATATGTGGAAAAATGAATTTTGCTGCTTGTATTTTGACTTTTCCAAAAGGTGGGAAATGTACAGAAATTTATTTTGAATTGCTGTCTTTCTTTCTTACTATTGATGAAGACAAATGCATAGTGGTTGATTGTTGTTGTCATTTTTGAATTATTTTCCTTCCTTTCCACTTTTGCTCTTAAATTGAGAACTTATTCACCCCAATTTGTTAACTCCCTCTCTGGTGAAGGTGGAATTCGATCCCAGGTCTATGTATAGTCACCACAAAATAGTTTATTAGTTGATTCAGTTGATGCCTTCTTAATATATGTTTCCCTTGGGCTTTGCTGTTTGATTTATGAACATAACTTTGAAGAGTCAGAAGTCTTCTAAATTTATTTAATTAGTTTGGTTGTGGACGGGAGTATTTTTTTCTTTGCATCCTTTTCTTTACATATAATATCTGTTGTTTATACTTTTAAGTTTATGTCATTCATTGAATTTTTATCTGCTCGATTTGGTTTCAATGTATCTATCATACAAGTTTTTGTTTTAATTAGCAAAGTGGTGTATTTTCGTTTTTCAACTTCCATCCAATTCCTGCAGATGCTTCTAACTCCCAAAGATCTAAACTTTGTTGGTTACACTTACAAAAACTTTGATGCTGTAAAAGAAGGGCTTCGTCAGTCTTTTGGTAAGTAACTTGACAACTTCCCATTTTCATGCATATGATTACAGAGTGTAGAATCTAGTGATAGCCTACTGTGGCTAACAATTCTCAGTTGTTTTCATGCAAGTCAACATGGTTTTATTATTTCAATGAACTTGAGCATGTTACTGAAACTTTATAATAATTCCAAACCTGTCTTGAGCTTGCTGAATCGAAGTAGTTGTAGTGTTCCTAATAATACAATGACATATGGATCAGAATGATATTGCAGAACGAAATTTTAGTATGGAAACACTAACTGGGACTGGAATGAAACAAATTGAACGTAAATTAAGTAGGAGCTAGACAAACCCAACAGTTATCAATGTTGACCATATTGATCATCTAACAATTTTGCAGATGAGGCCATGCAAGATTATGCTTCCAAACGGACAGCTGATGAAACAAGTTTGCAAATGCTCGCGTCATCGGGAGATCCCATGTTACCATAACATAAAGTTCGTGCAAACTGAAATGCATCGTGTAGAGTTTTTGAGTGCTAATTTTGGTTTTAAATATATGGCCGAAAACATCTGTTAGAGTACTTCCATTCGTGCCATTTGCAAAAACAATGTGTACAGCAAGTAGTTGAACAGCATGTCCAAGCTTTTAGGGCAACAGTGTGAGTGTGTGTGTATTTGAATTTTCAAATTAGGAACTGAATCTTGTGCAACTGAGTGATCCTGTGCTGGCTGCCCAGGTTGGCTGAGGAAGACTTGCCTTCTCTAGTGGCAGTTGCTGGTTAAATGTTATTAGTTATGAACAAATTATTAAGGAACTGCAGACAAAGCATCCCGGTAAACATTATGTGATGTGTACATTTATTGGAACATTGAAAAAAATTTAACTATATTAGAAAGACTATGCTTTGGGATGGATTATGAATACTGTGCATATTTTATGTCAAAAAGTGGATATTTTATGAAAACATGTTTTAATTAACTTACCCCAATATCAACCTGTCTACATACCTGAGCTTGAAGCAAATAGGCATCCAGTTTGTCGTATGTTTTTCCACTGTTTTTTCTTGTTTGTCTTTTTAACAAAAGTCCCTCGCCCATTTTAGGCTTTTTGGTAGTATAGGATAGTATCTCAAGAACGTCAAGTGTATCTTTTTTTTTTTTTATTGACAGGAAGTGTATCTTGTTCTAAGATTCTAAATCCTAATATCCAAGTGCTAATTATTGGGACTCATAACAAAAATCCTTAATCCATTTGTAGAAAAAACTTTTTTCACAGTAAACACTGATCGGTTTTACCGTATAATAAGACTTGGTAATTATTCAAATAATCAATGAAAGCTGGTTATTTTTGTTTCCCAATAATTGGAGCAGCTAAGTTCTATCCTTGTTTAGTATTTTTTTTTTTGCCACAGCCAATGTTATTAATTAATATCGTTAATATTGTTATTATTTTGTTAAAGGTGGTGATTGAATTCATGATTTCCTTATACTCCACTCCTTAATTCTCTCATTTTAATTACCAAATCAACTTTTTATTTCTTGTTTAGTATTAGTTTGTCAAAGAAAGTCATATATTTTACATGAAACATGTATGAAAGAACCCACCACGAACTGTACACATACCCCCACGAATCATTGGACTTTCTTCATATACGTGAACCCTCAATTTTGGTACCCACTATGAACGGGAATTGTACCGTGCACTCCCTCACTTTTACCTCCCACCCTCCATTTTTTTATAAAGACCATTTTGTCATTTTTTGTATAAAATCATAAAAAAAAAATTGTCACTTTATTTCTCATTCCTATTTTTGAAAGTTTTATTAAATTTAAAATTTTCGAAATTTAATTTTTCATAAAACATCAAAACTTTCGAAAGTTTTGATGAATTTGAAACTTCCGAAACCTAATGCTCGAAAATTTCAAATTTTCGAAGTAATTCAATTTCCAAAATTTTAAAAAAATCAAAACTTTCGAAAATTTTAATTTATAATTAAAAATTTATTTAAAAAAATAAATTTATAATATTATTATTAATTAAATTTATTACTATTTTTGAAATTAAGTAGGGAATTTATTACTATTTATTAGTATTAATTATTACTATTTATTACTATATATTTATTATTATTTATTACTATTAACTTATTATTACTTATTATTAAAAAAATGCATTTCGGAACTTTCGTTTCCTAAAATGCACATTTCGAATCTTTTATACTTTTGACCTAATTTTCGAAAGTTTCATTTCTTTCAATAATCACTATTTCGAAACTTTATACATCTCTTAAACTTTCGAAAGTTTCATTGTTTTGATCCTTTCAAACTGATGCAAAGTTTCGAAAGTTTCATTTCCTTCAAGCATCAATATTTCGAAACTTTCTAAATCCATGAAACTTTCGAATGTTTCATGGTTTCGAAGATTTCAAAGATTCAAGCCTTGCATTTCGAACCTTTCAAATTGATGCAAAGTTTCGAAGGTTTTCTGTTTCATGCATTTCGAATATTTGCAATATTCGAATGTTACTTACTTTTGAGATTCGAAACTTTCAAACTTTCGAGGATGGGTAGGATAAGATTCGGAGCTTTGAAACTTTCGAATGACTTGAGTGAAAAATAAAAGTTAAATTTTTTTTGGGGTTTTATAGATGAAATTGAGGATAAACTGGTCTTTTACTCATGACTGGGGGAGTAGCAAGTAAAATGGAGGGGGTGCGTGGTACAAAACCCACTATGAACTATACATATATAACCCCCATCACAAACCATGTATAACATGTATGAAAGGTCTATCAATCACACTGCACCTTCAATTCTCCTTGTTGGCGATATGTTGCGCAATTAAGATGTGCGCGTGTCTAGTGTTCATGCTCAAAAGATTGTGCCACAATCTCATAGAAGGGCCCCACTTGACACTCATATAAATGATTTCACCAATATGTTGCAATTCATATATATAATCCATAAGAGATATGAAAATCACTAAAAACTTTAAAGTTTATCATCTCAAAATGCAGTCTAGCACTTTTCAGATCATATGAAAAGATAAAACTTGGGAAATACTTACAAATGTCCGAGAAGAACTTGTTAAACAATTTAAAAAGTAAATAACATTTTAAAACTTTTATAATCAATGTTTGAAATTTTAAAGAGTAAATTTTCTATATTAAATTATTTATTTCCTTTTTTGTTTTTTGCTTAACAAGTAATCCTAGGACACTTGTTAACATAATCCTAAAAAAATAGGACTAGCATCACTAACAAATGAATTATTTATTTTACCCGGAAGAACTTTTTTCATAAGATCCCTAATTTTAATGATTTATGTGCGTTTAATGTTAGATTTTATTGGTGAAAATGTTGCAATACTTTAACAGTGAAGTTGATGATTAATATGGTACTTGGAGAATTCTAAAACATATTTGTTACACTCTGTTATATGTTCGATTTATTCACAACAATCAAATATAAATAGAATAAATAGTGATTCCTTCTCAAGATACTTTGGAAAATCTTGATGTTGTTTGCATTAATACACCAAAAATATATTTCGATGCTATTTTATAAAAGAATGTTTTCTATATTGTACTCATGCATTAAAAAAGAAAATGGTGACTTACAATTTAAAAAAATAGATGAAACAAAATTAATAGGAATGATTACAACTCTTCAAAAATAATTTCTTCCATTCACCTATTCAAGGTCTGGTGGTTGTCACATGCGCTGATTTATACATGGGAATCAAACCCAAGACAAGACCATGGAGTGCCTTGCGCACCGCCCAACCATTAGACTAGCAACGATTACCCAACAATATGTATACATTACTAACTGACTCCATTTATAAGATAAAATAACAAAATATATCAATATTAATGTATTCATTAATTGTTTTAACTTTTTAATTATTTTTACATATATATTCTTATTAAAAACTGTGAATCATTAAATATTCATTAGTAATATTAAAAAAAATTTAAATAAAAATTTAAAAGTAATTTAAACAAAAAATTGCATCTTAAAAATTTAACCTTTTCTTATATATAAAGCCAAAAGAATATTTTATATATAGTTGTACCATTGCAATTTAATATTTTGATAATAAGTTATTAGTTGTGCATATTGTTTAGTGTTATGCTTCATATTTGTTCATTTTAAAACTCTATATGTTTGGCCATAAGTTATTCTAAAACAAGAGCAAAATTTATAATTTTTTCACCTTTCATTTCGTTGGTTTTACTTTTAAAATTTAATGTATCTTATCTTTTTTTATAAGTTAATCCTACAAGTGAAGTAAGTTTTATCATATGTTGGGGGTGAAAGATTTCAATGATTTTATGCTAAGATCATTTACACGTGATATTTCCATCTCCATCTTAACTTTTTGTTGTGCCATGGTATCATCATTGTCACCTCCCAGTTTTGAACCATTGTCTCCTCATATTGGCCCTACCCCCACCTCTAGCCTCACCAGCTCCCCTCCCCTTTTTATGTTACTTTTTTCTTCTACGTTATCGTATATAGTAGTAATAAGTTTGAAAAAGCATAATGTAATGTTGCATTGTATTTTTTTTTTAAGGTACATCTATGAATTGAAATTAATTTATCTTAGAATTTTAAAGCCGTTACCCCTCTCTTATCTTTTACAATTTAAACATCACTCAGTCAAATAAGTCTCTCAAATATACTAGTGTTGAGTTGCATATGATTACGAGATGGAACTTAATGCATATTTTGGTGTTTAAAAATTATTTGAAACTATGACCAAAATTGTTAATATTTTCTTAAAAAGTATAAGTTAATAATCCTATTATTTATCGATAAAATTAAGAAAAAATAAATATGTCTTTCAAAACTCAATTCATCGACAGACATCGATTATTTCACTATAATCGTAAAAACGAAAAAACACGTTAACTTATACTTTCAAAGAGTGACTAATATTCGTATGTGACTTTGGTTTTAAATAGTGTTAATTTATATTCTTATGTGACAATCTTCATATGTCTCTAGAGTTCATCTCACACCTTATGTTTCTCAATATAGCTTTTGCATCTCATACATCATCATATACATATTTTGAAAACTCACACACAAAAGCTCCTCCTGAAAATAATTCTACCATCTTTTCACTACAATCAACTTTTAATGCTCCTCTATTTATGACTTTGCATATCTAATGTTATCTTTTAAAATCATTATTTGTATTCCTTCTTAAACTTTGGTGGAGAACACATTTTAGATAAGTTAAATTCAAATAATCATAATTTCTATTAAAGTTGTTTGTTCATTGACTAATAACGCTTCCACTCCAACTATCAATTGAAAATATTAGATTGTGTAACCTCTTTCGTTACTTCCTCAGTTGAGTCAAAGTTTATGTTCAAGTCATTTTCTTTCTCCGCTTAATTTTATTTACACTTTTACTTCCCACACCTCTCATTTTGCTTCCCACACCCCTCAATTTTTTTTAAATCCAAACTACCCTTCCCTCTTTATTCAATTAACCCATCATTTCTATCTTCATCATCTTCATCTTCATTAACCTAACACATTCATCTTCAATCATCTACATTCTTGAATTATTTTTGCCATCCTCAATCATTTTCAACACCTTCAACCCTAAACCAAATATCATCTTCAATCAAGTAAGCAATGGTTGTTTTTTGAGCAGCATTACGTTTAACGTATGTGCTACGTGAATTGAATTCAAGTATACATACGTGAAACTCAGTTCACGTATGACTCAAATGTTTAAAAAAACTGACATTTACGTGAACTGAGTTCACGTATGTGTACTTCAATTCAATTCACGTATTTGCTAAGTGAATTGTGTTCACGTATAGATACGTTAACTCAGTTCACGTAACTCATATGAATTCTTAAACTCCATTGATGTACGCAATCTTAAATAACGTACGCTTACGTAAACCTAATTCACGTAGCATCTGTATTTTCTTAATTTTATCAACTACGTGAATTCATTTCACGTAAACGTACGTGAACTCAGTTCACGTACGAAGCCCAGATTTTGAAGAAAAAAAATGAAACTACAAAACACAACAACACACATACCTAGTTGATAAAGATGTTGAAGATGATTCAAGATTATTGAAGATGAAATTTATCAAAATGATTGAAGAAGATGATAAAGATGTTTGATTATAATGATAAAGATGTTGAAGATGATTCAAGATTATTGAAGATGAAATTTATCAAAATGATTGAAGAAGATGAAGAATATTGAAGAAGATTGAAGATGTTAGGTTAATGAAGATGATGAAGATAAAAATGAGGGGTTAAGTGAACAAAGAGGTGTGGGTATTTTGGGTATTTGAGATTTACAAATAAAATGAGGGGTGTGGGAAGCAAAATGAGGGGTGTGGGAAGCAAAAGTATTTTATTTATCTTCTATTTTGTCTCTCTTTTTCATTTATGTCTTTTGATTCTAATCTAATACGGTTTCTCAATTATCATCTCTAAATATTAATGTGAAATTGGAGATTGTGTAATCTATCCGATGACTTCATCAATTGGGTCAAAACTTATGATCAAATCATTTTCTTTCTCCACTTAAAATTTAAATCTAACTCAAAAAAGTTGTTAAATAGTGATCAATTTCATTTTGATTAATAATAATGTTCTCATCTCTAAATACTTGTTAATTTTTTATGATTAAACATTTATAAGATATGGTTTTTATCATATTACGTCAAAAGTACAAATACTTATTTATTTACAAAATCTACAATTTCTTCTATCTCATTTATTATTCTTATAACTTTAAATATTTACAAAATTAATAAATTATAAATCACTTTCACACAAAAAAGAAAAATTAATCTCAAAGTGCAAACAATATCTTAATTTTAAATAATTTTTAAATATTGATGAACATTAAATCATTTTTTTTAAAATATATTTATATTTATTACATATCATGTAAATAGGGATAATATCTCTCATATTTATTTTTTTATTAATTGCCTTGAGCCTATATAAAACAGACTCCGTTGTGTAATTCAGACACGCGGTTTTACCATATGTCTCTCTCATTTTCTCTTATTCAACATAGTATCAGAGCTGAAAGTTTATCAAGATCAGGAGTGAGATTGTGGACAAAACATGTAGATCTGAAGACCCGATGAGGAAGTGAGTGAAAAGGGGTACCAGGGAAGAGGATCGAGTGAGGAACTTTGTTATCAAGAGCAGACAAAGGCATATGATTTATAAGATAGCACGCCGTTAGAACAACATTGTCCCAAAAGTGAGATGGTACATTACCATGAAGGAGAGTATGATTGGTTTCAATAAGGCGCCAATTTTTGCGTTCGGCTACCCCATTTTGTTGATGTGTATGGGCACAAGATGTTTGATGAAGAATGCCGTTAGAGGTCATAAAATTTTAAAATTGATGGGACAAATATCCGCGGGCATTATCACTGTGCAAAGTGCAAATGGATACACCAAATTGAGTTTTAATTTCCTTATAAAATTGTTCAAAAAATAGAAAATAATTCATACCTATTTTTCATTAAAAATAATCACATACAACGGAAAAAATCATCGATAAAGGTTACAAAATATCTAGACTCAAGTGTGGAAATAGTACGAGAGGGTCCCCAAACATCTGAGTGAACTAAAGCAAGCGGGGAGGAAGCTCGTTTATTAGCTCGATCAGTGAAATGACTACGAATGTGTTTCCCTAACTGACACGACTCACAATTTAAGCTAGATAATTTGGTTAGATTAGGTACTAATTGTTGAAGTTTGGGAAGACTCAGATGACCTAACTGAGCATGTATAGTAAGAGGAGAATATGTGGTAGGGCATGCTGTTGATGGGTTTGAGAGATAATAAAGGCCATTAGACTCACATTCAACACCAATTTGTCGTCATGATATTCGGTCTTTCAAAGTAACATTGCAATTAGTAAACTTGACAACACAGTCATGAGAACGAGTCAATCGACTGATAGAAATTAAATTAAATGGACAGCCAGGCACATAAAGGACATATTTAACTAATAGAGTAGCGAGGATTTGGACAGTGACAATCCCTTGAGACTGTGTTTGGGAACCATTGGCTGAGACTATCCTAGGTAAATAACCAAATGTTGTGAGAGAGGAGAAAATAGTCTTATTATCACTAATGTGATCAAATGTACCATAATCGAGAATCCATGGGCTATGAGAAGGTGAGAAGCAAACAGGTGAATTACCACTTTGTGCGGTCGAAACAACAGAACTCGAGTTTTGACAATACTCTACCCATCGAAGAAAATCTTCATAAGTAGCCATAATCAATAAGCAATTGCCTAAAACCAGAAGCAGAAGATGCCTTTTTTTGTCGATGAACAATATTATGCGCAATGAACAGTGTCGCCGCGATGAACAATACCGTGTGATGAACAGTGGACTGATTTTCTTAAAAAAATGAACGAAAAGCAACAAAGAAAGGGTAAACCGGAATTGAGACACGGTTAAACTGAGGAAAAAAAATCACTGAAGGACAGTGGGTCCCAGGGTAATCACAGTATAGGGTTGTCTCTCTTAGTAGGCTCTAGATACCATGTTGAGTTTTAATTTCCTTATAAAATTGTTCAAAAATAGAAAATAATTCAGACATATTTTTCATTAAAAATAACCACGTACAACGGGAAAAAAATCGATAAAGGTAACAAAATATCTAGACTCAAGTGTGGAAATAGTATGAGAGGGACCCCCAAACATCTGAGTGAACTAAAGCAAACCGGGAGGAAGCTCGTTTATCAGCTCGATCACTAAAATGTGTCTTTCTTGATTATCATAGATCTCAAAAAGGTTATCGTTGTTATTCTCCTAATCTTCGACAATATCTCATATAGGTTAATGTCACATTTTTTGAGTCTATTACATACTATGAGTCGCTTCTTGATCCTTTGTCTGCAACTATTCCTCTGGACCTACCAAAGACTATTTCACCTTCTCTTTTACCACTAGAGCCTATTATGTATGCCCCACCTGAGACACCTCCAGTGCCCCATCCCATTTTCCATCTTGAGACTCCTCTTGTTGATAATTCAATTGTACAACCTCTTCAGACATGCTGTCGTCGTCAACCACCATTGGTTATACATGTCCCTACACATGTTCTTGATACCGAGGTCATTCCAAACGCTCCTTCACCGCCACCTCTTTCTTTATCAGATCTGACCCTTGATATTCCTATTGCTATTTGTAAAGGTATATGTCATACTCGTAACTCATTCCCTCATTACATTGGCTTGAGTTACCATCGTCTTTCTCCTTTGCATTATACTTGTTTGTCTTCCATGTCTTCTGTTTCTATTCCTAAATCTCCAAGTGAAGCTTTATCTCATCCAAAGTGGAGACAAGCAATGATTGACGAGATGTGTGCACTTCAGAGTAGTGGTACATGAGAATTGGTTCTTTTACCGTCTGGAAAGTCTTTAGTAGGATGTCGTTGGCTTTATACGGTGAAAGTTGGTCTTGATGGTAAGATTGATCGTTTTAAAGCTCGTTTGGTGGCAAAAGGTACACTCAAATTTTTGGCCTCAATTACAGTGATACTTTCTCCCATGTGGCTAAGATGGCCTCTGTTAGACTACTTCTCTCTATTGCAACCATCAGACATTGGTCTCTACATCAACTTGACATTAAAAATGCTTTTTTGCATGGTGACCTTGAAGAAGAAGTGTATACGAGCAACCACCTGGGTTTGTTGCTCAAGGGGAGTCCTCTACCATGGTTTGTCGACTTCAAAGGTCTTTATATGGTCTTAAACAGTCTCTTCGAGCTTGGTTTGGTAGATTTAGCACAGTAGTGCAACAATTTGGCATGATTCGAAGTGAAGCTGATCATTCTCTTTTCTATTGCCACTCAACCCAAGGGTGCATTTACTTGATTGTCTATGTAGATGATATTGTCATAACTGATAGTGATCAACATGGCATACTCTAGTTGAAATAACATTTATCTCATTAATTTCAAACTAAAGATCTTGGCAAGCTCCGCTACTTCTTGGGTATTGAGGTAGCCCAATCTAAGGACGGCTTAGTAATTTCACAAAGAAAATATGCCATGGATATTCTTGAAGAGACAGGTTTGTTGAATGTCAAGCCGGTTGACACTCATATGGATCCAAATGTCAAACTTCTACCTAATCATGGGGAGCCATTTTTAGATTCAGGGAGATATAGAAGATTGGTTGGTAAATTAAATTACCTCATAGTCACCCGTCCATATATTTATTTTGCAGTCAGTGTGGTAAGTCAATTCTTAAACTCTCATTGTCAAGAACATTGGGATGTTGTGATACGAATCTTAAAATACATTAAAGGTGCTCCAAAAAAATGTCTAATTTATGAAAATAAAGGACATACTCAGATAGTTGGTTATTCATATGTGGATTAGGTAGGCTCACCCATTGATAGGCGATCCATTTTTGGGTATTGTGTACTTGTTGGAGGAAATTTAATATCTTGGAAGAGTAAGAAACAAAGTGTAGTTACAAGATCTAGCACTGAAGCTGAATACAGGGCTATGGCATTAGTGACGTGTGAGCTCATTTGGTTGAAACAATTACTCAAAGAGCTTCAATTTGAAGAGGCAACACAAATAACATTAATATGTGATAATCAAGCAACGTTGCACATTGCCTCTAATCCAAATTTTCATGAGAGGACCAAACATATTGAGATAGATTGTCACTTTGTAAGGGAAAAGATCGAATCAGGCAACATCACCACTAGTTTTGTTAATTCCAATGATCAATTACAAATTTATTCACTAAGTCCCTGAGAAGTCCTTGAATCAGTTATATATGTAACAAGCTTGGTGCATATGATTTATATGCTCCAACTTGAAGGAGAGTGTTAAAAATATATTTATATTTATTACATATCATGTAAATAGAGATAATATCTCTCATATTTATTTTTGTATTTATTATCTTGAGTTTATATAAAATAGACTCCATTGTATATCATTTCCTCTTATTCAACAATTTTAATACTCTACCTTAGAATTTGCCCCACTTCACTTCCATTTTTGTAGAGTTAATTCAAAATAAAAATAAAAATAAAATAAAACAATGAAGTGAAGATTGGGAATGGATGGATGGGTGGAGATGCTTTAACATGCTCCCCAAGATTTAACACGTGTCAACTTCCATTGCCCTTTCTCTCTCACTTCCTTTCTCTTTTCAAACCATTTTCCTTTCATTAAAAAAGGTTTATTTTTTTAATAGTTTTTTTTGCTAATCTCTCTATCTCTCTCTCTTCTCCAACAATTCCTCTCTGGCGCTTCCAAGTCTCACCCACCCAGGTATGCACACATAAAATATGTAGTTTATGATATCATATATCATATGGAAAACCTATTTTTTATTATTATTCTTTAATAATAATGGTTAGGATTAAGGGAAATCCATATCTTGTGCTTTTTGTTGATTGATTGTTTTTTCCAATTCAGCAGGACACTGAGAATAATTGAATACAAACAAGAAACAAAATATTCTACCTGGTTTGCAAAATTAGGTACTGAAATCTTTTTTCTTCTTTCTTTCTTTTACCTTTTTTTCATTCTTCATTAATTGTGTAATTATTATCACTGGACAAGGCTGATATGTGTTACCTCAGATCCAGGTAACTGGTGCTGTTTTGTGAAAAGATTGCTGTTATCTATCTTTGTAGAGGCTTTCCTTTTATTCTTGAGACTTTGGTTTTCTTGGGTTTCTTTTTCATGACCCTTTTTTGTTCCCACTTTCTTTGTTGACTCTTGTGTTGATTTCAAGTGGTGGTCTCTCTCTCTCTCTCTCTCTCTCTCTCTCTCTCTCTCTCTCTCTCTGTATATCTATCTATCTAATTTTTGTAGGATTTAGTCTTATTTTTGGTGCAATCTTTTGTTTACAGGTAAAATTTGTTTCTTTCAAGTTTCAACTTTCAAGCCGTTTCTCTTTCACTAGAGTTGATGCATATGAGAATATGGTAGTGCTTGGAAAGGCTGTAGGGTACTAATTTTTTGTGAAATTATCTCCGAATGGAAGTTCGGATCCATTGTTGTTGGCAAGATCTGACTTTCACTTTCACAACCTTTTAACCAGCCCATGCTTTGGATAGTTGAATTTGCTTCCTCTTTTAGTTTTATCTTAGACATGGAAAATCGTCTTTTAAAATCTACTGGTCACATTCTGGGACCGTTTTCAATTAGAAAATCAAGTGAGAAATCAATGATAATATGATTGGATTCCGTCTCGTAATCATATGCAACACAACACTAGTATAATTGAGGAACTCATTTGACTCCTTCAATAGGGAGGGATAGGAAATTTTAGAATTACCTAGACGAGGATTTTGATGGAGTAGATGTCGGTTGCTGTGCCATTAAGAGCAGGTAGTTCAGTGTGTGATATTCCAACCATAGCTACTCACATGGATGTTTCCAGACTTAAGCTGATGACAGATACAGGGTTGTTATCAAATGCAATAACTACGATATCCGCTGATACTTTTATAGGTTCTGATGAGGATCATATTAGTGACAATCTAAACGATGAAGTTTGTATTACAACAGTTGAGCCACCTTTGCATGGGAGAGAAGGGGAAATTCTGTTGTTGAATATGATATCCCAAAATATAAGCACTTCAGTTGTTAGCGACGAACTATTAGCCCCCGAAAATGACGAGGATGATTCGTTATCACTGGATGGAGATCCGATTATTTACAGTACTTCTCTATCGGTAGCCAGTGAGGGTAGTAGTGTTTGCAGAGATGAGTTTATTAGTTCTGAGGATAATTCAGATTTTGGGACAAGGAGTTCCATGGTCATAGATAAGAGCATCTCTGCTGTCAAAATTGTTGCCCCTGGTTTGGACGAGTCAAATGTGGAGGCAGATATTTTGAGTGAACCCCTTGTTGCTGTAACAGTCAGCCTTGGAGACCAAACAGACGTTAGATCTGTCTCAATGCCTACTACTGTTATTCTTCATCAACTGCCTCTAGATAAAGCCGTGAGTGGAACAGTCGGCCGGAGTGTTTTTGAATTGGATTGTACGCCACTTTGGGGAGTTACATCTATATGTGGAAAAAGACCTGAGATGGAAGATGCTGTTGGAATTGCACCACGGATGTTAAAAATTCCTATTCAAATGCTAATCGGCAACCGAATATATGATCGAGTGAACAAGTATTGTAGTCAACAGACAGTTAATTTTTTTGGAGTCTATGATGGCCACGGTGGCTCTCAGGTAAAGTTTTATTTTGTTTTTAATGTGATTCTTGTATCCAATGATTAGCATCACTGAGCTTGCCTTTTCTTATTTCAGGTGGCAAATTATTGTCGCGATCGTATGCATTTGGCCTTAGCAGAGGAAATAGAATTTGTCAAGGAAGGTCTAATAATTGGAAGCACCGATTGTCAAGATCAATGGAAAAAAGCTTTCACTAACTGTTTTTTGAATGTTGATGCTGAAGTTGGGGGAAAAGCTAACTGTGAACCTGTTGCACCAGAAACTGTTGGTTCCACTGCTGTTGTAGCTATTGTTTGTTCGTCTCATATCATAGTTTCAAACTGTGGTGATTCAAGAGCAGTTCTATGTCGTGGAAAAGAAGCCATGGCATTATCTATGGATCATAAAGTAAGCTAACTCCAATTATAGCTTTGCATATTCTTTGAAAAATGTTTTTATATTGATTAGAAGAAATTGATGGTCTGGTTGTGAATATGGTAGCCAAATCGAGATGATGAATATGCAAGAATCGAGGAAGCTGGTGGCAAGGTGATACAATGGAACGGTCATCGTGTATTTGGGGTTCTTGCAATGTCAAGGTCGATTGGTATGTTATTAATTCAATTAGTGGTTTCTGTTTTCAGTGAGCAGGATTGATTGCAAGGACTTCCTTTTCGGTGCATCTATATTCATCTTAGTTTATGAATGGAAAAGGTGGACATTGGTTGCACAGTTTATATATTCAATGGAAATGGTGTCCATATTAAGATTGTGAAAATGGCCAATTTTAGAGTACTTTCATATCATTTGTGATGCATATCACTTATTTACACAATTCATAATTCTTCGAAGTTTCGGTCCAGAACAGGTTTCTATTCGGTTACTTATATTGAAAAACATTGTTATTTATAAATTGAGTTTTTGCTTGTCTTTGCAAGTTGCAACTATAGCTTGTGTGATACTTAGGAAGATAGTTCTTCTGAATGTTTCTGCTTATCATTGTTGTGCAGGTGATAGATATTTGAAGCCGTGGATTATTCCCGAACCAGAAGTTACGTTCCTCCCTCGTGCAAAAGATGATGAGTGTCTCATTCTGGCCAGTGATGGCTTGTGGGATGTCATGACGAATGAAGAGGCGTGTGATTTGGCTCGGAGACGCATACTTCTCTGGCACAAGAAAAACGGCTCAGAGCTGTCCTCGATAAGGGGAGAAGGAATTGATCCTGCCGCACAAGCAGCTGCAGAGTACCTATCAAACCGTGCTCTACAGAAAGGAAGCAAAGACAACATCACTGTAATTGTGGTAGATTTGAAATCTCAACGAAAATTTAAGACTAAAACATAATTTGTTTAATCAACTGTACTTAGTTGTTTGAATATATAAAAGGCAAATACAATCCAGTATAGTTTGGCTCAGTAATTTTTCATCTGGGCACCTGGATTTGAGCACCCTGCACTAAACGATAAATTCCCTTTACGTTATAACTCTCAATTGATTAAGAGTTTCGTTCTACCGCAATTACAGTGATGTTATCTTTGATGTTATTACTAATGTAAATCATTGCTGCTTATTGTAGATATAGGATCTTACTGCTTATTTTGTGCACCTCTAGGCATCAACATATTGTATTTGTTATTACGCCTTCTAAAGAGAACAAAATCTCTGTGAGGTATTTACTTCATACGGTTTTTGCCTATGCTGTTTATAAAAAGGTGGTAGATATTTGGCATTGTGGTTTTCAAATATGATTTTCAGTCAGAATCTTCTATTATGCCGCACTATCTTATCGTATATCATAATTGAACACAAGAACACTTACCTTTTTTAGCCTACTTGCACCTTGTTGCATCCTTTCTTCCTTTCTAACAAGTAAAAAGATATTTGGGATAAACGAAAGATATTTTATTTACCAAGTTCTCAGATATTCAGCATGCTTGTGGTGCTGCAATGTTTCTCAGGTATTCAGCATTCTTAAGTTTTAAGTGGCCGTGATTGATGACTAGAAATATCCAAGAATGTTGAAGTTTTGATTTTGATTGCCGCAAGCATTAGGACAAGATAAAAAGGTCCTACATGTCTGGTTGTGACATGCTTTTTTGTTCTGCAATAAAAATAAAAGTGGATGAAATTGACTTACGAACTGTCAAAACAAGAGTTGTCATTAAACTTCGCCACCTTACTTTTTGGGGTAATAGAATTACGCGATAGCATATTGATATCTACTATTTCTCTGCCCTATTTTGCAATTGATGTATGACTTTCTACCTGCCAAGACAAAAGTTGTCATTAAACTCTGCTACTTTATGTTTTGCATCAATTAAAAATGATACCCATGATATGGGTTTTCGTCTTTATTTCCTTTTTAGAAATAACTAGAATTTTATCTCATTTTCATAAACATCACTTGCTGACAGCAAAAGATATTTGTACTAGTAGAACCATCTGTTGCCACAGTGATGCTGACTGGTCAATTCTGGCGAATAAGCTATCGATTTGATATCATTCTTTGCACAATGATTTGGAAACTTTGACAGATCCAAACGCAAAATAAATGCAGGGAGGAAAGTGGGTGTTGTGAATTTTCTTGCCATTCTCATTAATTTGAAAGCAACAAGAATGAGGAAGGATATTACACGTAACATGTCATTTTCTTCATGGAATAATTTGCTATATATTGAAATGCAAGCAATCTAACATTTCAACGGGTATTAAATGAATACTATATATCTCACGGTTTTTAATACTTATGCATTATTCTGAAAGTAATCCACCTTTTAGCGACTTATCATGACATGTACAGAATTAACTTTATTAATTAGTTAAACATTTGGCTAATTGCAACTAATCTTGCTACTTATTATGTTAAAATTCGCTTTAACAATTTACTATTGATTTGTATTACATCACTTCATAAATATAATTCAAGTTTTCAAACAACAATTATCTCATTTTCATGCATATCATTTTCTCAATTCATGAATTTCATCCATCTTGAGATTCAAGAGAGGAATGTTAGAGTATGATGGTTCAAAACTTGTAGTGCAAGTTCTATACAGAATGCAAAGTGGGTGTTGTCTCCTGCTCATTTCGAGATGGTGTTCATGAGAGGAGTGCAAGAGAATGGACACAAAAGAGGAAGGGACTGACATGACAGTTATAAAATTGGCCATTTATATAGCATGCAAAATTTGAACACATGAAAGATATTTAACCAATATTTATAGATCAGTAGCCTGCCAAGCTCGAGGCCATGGCTTTGAGCGACACAAATGCGACAGAATGGAGAAAGTCATAAGGTCACAACCATTATATGATACGAAACTGCACGTCAAACAAGGGGAAGCATGGCCTAGTATTTCCTGTATGCCAACTCCTTTATAGCATCAGCAAGACTTTTCTCATTCTGAACACTCTGAACCCAGTTTGCATTTATATTCACGCGCTCAAGGCTCTGCTTCAAAGTTCTAGCAATGGATGGCATAGGATGGCTAGCAAAGAAATCCTCTGCTTCCTTGGCCTTCTCAAGTGAAGCAAACTGCACCAACGGAAAACAAAATGAAAAAAATGGAATTAGCGATAATTGAGCATTCTCAAGCCGGCAAAGAAAACTAATGGAACAAAGCATATAGAGAATGGGTGGGAGACTAACCGGTGAGACAACTGCACTGACAAAGCGAGTTATTAAAAATCCACCACCATATGTTTTTGAGATGTGTTCCCAATTTTCCTGTATAATAATAAAAGAGAACTATAAGAACATGATGATAGAAAGGAAAAACGCTGATAGAAAATAATCATGATCTCCATCAGTTTTTTCTTCAAAAGGCTTCATATAATAGTTGTAAAAAATTTAGACTTAAAATAGCGTCAGTACTGTGATGTGTTGTCTATATACCTTAAGCCATGCCCAAGCCACGTCTCTTCCTTCCTGACTGACACCAAGTCCAAAAACAGCATCCTGACTCCGAACCTTGTCCATGCATGACAGCATATCAATCTCCAAACTAATAATTATAATATGCCAACTTTTGTACGTAAGCAATATCTGAAAATTAGATACCTCGGAAGATAACATAAAGTTAAGAACTTCAAGAATTAGATCTGGATCAAGTGAAGAAGCCAGTGAGCCTACAAGCATAAAAAATATTAGTATCCAGACTTAATATCATGTTATGCTCTCATTGAAGATATTACATTACCAAGAATACGTGTTTTCTCTTGACTAAGGTCGGTTTCTCTGTATACTTTCAGAAGGGATTCATAACCCAATCGGTTAGATTTGCTTGCCCGTTTCATTATAGCCACATAAACAGCCTGCCAACATTTACAATAATCATCAAAAGAAGAATTCATAAGGAGATTCCACACATTTAAATGATGCTGCAGCAAACCCTTCTTATATCAGGTGGAAGAAGTGGAGTATTTCTGTCTTCTAAGAATGCTTGAAACCGCTTGCTTGCTTCATCCAGTGTCTGATCATGTCCAAACTCAGCAAGGAAAGTCAAAATTTCTCCTCTCAGCAATGCATCATCATGACTTTCACCTGGTTTAGGATCCCAACCGAGCCTCCTGCAAACATATAAACAGGAATGTTGCAGCAGATATACTCGAATTCTGAAAAAAAATATTAACTGCATCACAAATGAACTTACTCGGCAGAGAACTGGAAAAGGTTGACAAAGAACTGTTTGAAATAATCTAGTAAGTCTGGAACTGCATCAGCTGCAATGGATCCAACTTTATGACTTATCTGTAAAATAAAAGAAATGAAATTAGATCCAATAAATAACCTAAGTAACGAATGAGCGATATTGGGAAGATAGCATTACAGAAATCAGGTTAGACAGCACAGTATAATCAACTTCCTCCCTATAAGCTCCCATCAAGTTAATCAAGGAGGTCAATGATTCTTTGCCAGCCATACAAAGTGCATATGTATCATCCAAAATTCCTGACAAAAATAATAACTCACAAATTATCAGTCTTTTTCCTCTTCTACCATTGGAACTAAATTGACAAGAGATTATCTAATTTACCAAACCGGTCTGATGGAGATAACAACTGTTTCTCCACTGCATGTCTAAGTTTAGCTGCAAGCAGTTCATCATATTTTACCCTGTAGAAACCAGCCTGCTCCACATTAAGTTTAATCCAAGAATTTCCACCCTTGTCAGCAATCAGGGAACCCAGTAACTCTTTAACATCACGTGTTTCAGTTTTTGTTTGCAAGAGGAAATTCTTGCGGACATCATATGAGCCAAAGCATAGGGTTATTGGAATAATCCAATGGCCTTCCCCTTGAGCACCACTAGACAAAAATTGTGACTGCCAATAAACATACAAGTCTCACAAGTTACACTACATAATATATAATGGATTTTCTCAACAATAATAATTACAAGATGGAACTAACGAAAAAAGCTGGATGCAATGGTACCTGATCAAACTCCAAATTCTGATTATTGACTTTAACAGTTACAACAGGATATCCTTGCTGTTTTGTCCATGACGTCATTAACTTATTCACAGGTTCACCGGATCCTTCCTCAAGTGCAGCCCATAGATCCTCAGTCTTAGCATTTGAGCAAGCATGCCTTTTTATATATGAAGCTAGTGACCTCTGGTTACATAAAAAGCAGTGTGTACAATTTAATCACAAACAGTGCAATATAACTTGGTCATAACCTAGTTTAGATGTAATTTAATGTACACATAATCTAATATATACTTCTTAAAATCTTTTAAATCCTAATATAAACTACCTCTGCCTATGAGTCATTGAATAGAAAAAATGCCTTATTAACAGTATTTTATAGAAGTGGAAAGAGGCCAAGTAAAGACCTGAAAGCATTCAGCGCCAAGATAGCTTTGCAGCATCCTAATCACAGATGCACCTTTTCTATAACTTATTGCATCAAATATTTCATCAATCTCGCGTGCATGATTTATCTCCACCTACAAAAATAATTCACAAATATTTAAATAGACGATATATGATAGGATAGGATAGGATAGGATAGTTTATTAACTTCCAATGGACAGTATAATGATATATATTAATAACCAATTGTATAAAGAATAAAATTACATAGAAAATTAATATGCATAATATTCCAGATCAAATAAAATGAGCCAAATCCCTTATGAGATAGACCAAACTCATGAAAAACTGAAAGACTATACATTACCTCAATCGGGTGGGATTCTGCGAGCCCATCCAACCTAAGACCCGCAGTACATTCATGAAGAAATTGAGACCATATTTTCCACTCAGGAAACAAGCCATCAGCTGCCAAGTAACTCACCTGACCACACCAAAAGAAGAAGATGCAACAATGAAAAGAAATTATCAATTAGTTATAGTTAGAATATTAAAATTTAAAAGCAAAAAAAAAAAAAAGAAGAAGACTCTGTAATGGTAACAAAGTGATATGTGAGCCACACAACTTACCCATGTTGCAAAACCCTCATTCAGCCATAAATGTGTCCACCACTCCATTGTAACAAGATTGCCAAACCACTGGTGTGCTAGTTCATGAGCTACAACAATTGCAACCTTAACAGCAACCAAATAATGTTAGAAATATTTTCCGTCCTCTGATTATTAATAAAAAATACTAGTTTTGAAATTGACATTGGGGAATTTAAGCCACCAAGACTAAAGCAATTTTATGAAAAAGAAAACCACCCTCTGTTTGTTAGCAGCAGCAGAATTCTGATCATCATAGAGTAAAGCAGTCTCCCGGTATGTAACCAAGCCATAATTCTCCATGGCTCCAGCAGCAAAATCAGGTATTGCAATCATATCCAATTTTGGCAATGTGTAGGGAGTGTCAAAGTAACTGTTGATTATCACAGTTAGATGACTGAGGAAATAGATAACACAAGTATGTAGACATGATTCGTGATTCTTGGTATGTAATAGGCCCATACTTACTCTTTGTATAGTCCCAAAGTTTTCACAGCAACATCAAGTGCGAATTTCCCTTGGTTTGCCTTACCAACTTGACAATACACTCGGACTTTGACCCCTGTTAATATGTTGAATTCGAGTAAGAAGAAATACAAAAATCGGTACTAACAATAAGGTCAATAGCTAAAATGTGCATAGCAACATGATTTTACCATCGGAAGTATGATCTTCTACATAATCAAATAAACCAACAACAACAGCAACCAAATATGTAGACATGATTGGTGATTCTTCGTATGTAACTGTTTTGAGATTTCTATCAATTTTTTCTTCAGCAATTGGCATGTTGGAGAGAGCTACAAGGTCTGAAGGCACATCCAATGTGATCTTGAAAGTAGCCTGCAAGATTAAAACCGGTGAATAGTGAACCCAACCTCCATATATTTATCATTTGTTAAAGTAACTAGAATGTTACGGCCTTACCACCAAAACCATGAACCAAAAAGAAGCTTATGCCCCATTTACTTTGTGAAAACATTTTATATTTTCATTTTCTAAATTTTGTGTTAGTTTTACTTTGTGAGACTCTTTTGAAGTGAACAATTGTTCACATTTTTTAAACCAATAAAAATACCAAAAGAATTGTTTTGATTATTTCTAGATATGTGTCATCAGTAGCTAGCATTTCATTTTATCTCCTTGTCAGCAACAAACATAAATTTTGAAAAGTAAAAATAGAAAATGTTTTTACAAAAGTATACAGGACCTTATTATTCAAATATTTTCTTGTGACCTACTCTTGTGAGTACTTTAAGAAAAGGTCCATTAAAAAGAGAATGAATAGATAAACCTTGCAAGCAGGTTCATCCCAACAAGGAAAGCATCGTCTAGCATCAGCTGGTTCAAACTGTGTAACTGCCATATTCCTCTTCTCACCATTATGCTCATATTTACTGCATATATAATACAAGTATATAAATATAACCAATAGGGCTCTCAAACAATCAATTTAAAAATTTAAACAAAAAATCATTTTGCAAAGGAAAACAAAGATTTACCTTCTATAAAAACCTTTCATTTTATCATTCAATATTCCTTCAAACTGAATAGATAATACACCCAATCCAACAGGTATTTCCTCCGGAAACTCCAATACCAGAATTTCATCATTTTCAAACAATTCAACTCTTGAAGGTTTGAAAACCTAAATAGGACGTTCATCAATTCTAAATCAGAAACAAACTATATAGAAAAAACAAAACAATTAGGAATAAAGAGTTGGGAAATGGGAGAAAACCTTAGACGAATCGCGATTGATGAATGAAACGGAGCCGCTAGTGACGGATAGTTCAGCGGCATTGAGAACGATGAAAGTGGTGGCGATGACGATGTCGAGATTGACGGAGACGGAACCTGCGAAACGGCATTCGATGAGGTCGGGTTTGAGCCTAATGTCGTAACGTTTAGGAACGGCGAATTTGGGAAGACGAGGTTGTCCTTTGAACTGATCCATCGTTTTCTGATGATGCAGTGCGACCCACAGATTCACACTGCTTTTGTTTTTGTTTTGTAGATAAATCCAACTGATTTAGTATAAACCAAACCTATTTATTTATAATATAATTAAATTGCAATTTCTCAAAGAATGAAACTTGCAAGTTTCAACCAAAAAAATAAACTTGCAAATGATTACTCTCTGTCTGAAGTAACTATTTATTAGCACGTCGCTCCCTCTCACTAACGTGCTAATGTTTCTACGGCATTGAATTTAAAAGATGTCGTAAGAACAACGCCTAGATTTTAAAAGATTTTTTATAAGATTTTTAAAGAATTTTTAATTAATTTATAATACAAGCTGAATTTGTAATATTAAATGATAAAATATAGTAGATATATTATAAAGTTTGAATAAATAAAAATAAAACTAATATAATTTTTAAAATCTTTCAATACTAAAATAGTTCTTACTACTCCATTTATGCCTTCTTTTTTAGTTTGAATATTAGTTTATTCGTTGATCTATAATGTTAGAGATGAAGATATATCTATAAACTCATCTGAAAGTTTATTTGATGAACATTCTTTGCGAAATAAATTATGAATCGTTGCATGTGTCTTACATAAAAATAGTGACACTTACTTAAAGATTGTGAACCACAATTTAAATATATCAAATATTCTCTCGATCAGATTTCTTAAAGATGCATATTGGAGATTATTTAATTAGTCTTTTTCATTTTGTGAATAATTGCCATAACATGCAAAATTTATCTTACACCTTAAAAATAGAGTTAAAAATTTGTATCCATCAAGAAATGAAAAATAGTTACCTATTTACAAATAATATACATATAAAATTATAATACATTTAATTTTTTAAAAATGGTATAAAAGTTAAAAATAACATAATTATTATTTAACAATTACTTAATTACCTTGGACACTTTCAGTCAATTCCTCTTGTCAAAACATCACTTAGTAGTTTAGAATTATGAATTGAATTATTCTACCTACTAAGAACATACATAAATTACAAATCAAAGGTACAACCACCTAAAATATTTTGTGATATCTAATGCAATAGAATTATTTCCATTGAACATTCCAACAACAATCTTCAATCAACCATACTTTTTTCTCGAAGTTTGTCGTGATCCGAGACTAATAAATAATAATTTATTAATTATTAATATATTGTAAATGTCATGATGTATTAAAATTGTATCTATTACTATATTTACAAGATTATAAACAATTCACCTTCAAATATTTTTTTTATACTTCTTCACTAACTGTGAAAGTCTTATAGCAAATTTTAATCTAAAGACACTTGTTTCTCATTAGTATTGATATTAATATTACTTAACTATTTCATTCAACTCAAATAATTATTATAAGTTTTAAGGACTTTGATATTGATATTAATATTGAGGTGATGAAGTATGACTTGGTCTCTATTTTATTTAGTAAGTGAAATATTGAGATAATGTTAGATCATAAAATCAAAAGTTATTATAAAAAATATATGATTAGTTACAGTGTAGCTATTAGTTATCTCTTATTATAAAAAAAGCAACAAATTAAAAGTGAATTGATATTTTTTAAAATTACTATCTCTTAAGTTATTTTTAGATTTTACTATAGTTCCTTAATTATATTTCATTTCATTTTGGTTTCATAAGTTATTTATGTCTAACGTTTACAATTTAAGAACTAAAATCAAACAAACAAATTTTAAAAGATCAAATTAAAACCTAAAAATAACTTAATATATAAAAAAAATAATAATTTAACTCTTATATTAATTGACTAAAATAAACATTTTTTAAAATAATATCTTTAAATACTATTTTCTTTTGTACTGTTGAAACAAATAGATTAACTCCAATAAAAAATAACATATAATTACTAAAAATACTTTAAATACAAAATATTTTTTAAAATAACTCTACAAACATAGTGTGAATAAAGCATAATGATTTAATTTAAATGATATGAGTGAAATCAAAACAAATATTTTTATAGAGACTAAAATCGATTCATATTACAAAATAAAATTATTATTAACTCTTTTTATTATAATGAAAAAAATTTATTTATTTTTTCTATAGGTTATTTTTATGAAAATAAATTCGGAGTGCCCATTGCCACCCTCTAGATGACAATTTTTCAGTCTCTATTACTTCATCTTTTTGAAGGTGTACAGTAAATGTAAATGGAGCATTTTGCAATTTTCCATAACATATTGCAAAGTTTAAAATTAATGGTGCACTGATAGACTAGACTCAAGTAATCAACCCTATAGGCATAAGCCCCCTTTTATCACAGATGTCCGCCGTTAGACGCAAATTGGTTTGAAATGAGAGAGAAGAGAGGTTCGAAGCCTTCAACTTCAACCTCTCCCTGTTCCCTTCTTAGAGACGCATACCACAATTGCTTCCACAGGTTTCATAAAATACTCTTTTCCAATATTAATTATATATATTTCTTCCCTTAAACCCTAATTTCATTTCTTAAAGGTGGTATACGGAGAAATTCGTGAAGGGTCAATATGACAATGAAGAATGTGCTTCCAAATGGCAAAAATACAAAGCTTGCCTTTCTGTAAGTCCTTGATTAATTACTCTTATGCCTTTTATTCTTTGAGCGTTTCTTCAGTATTACTCTCTATTTTTCTTCAGGAACATTTGGAAGATAAGCATATGATTCGTTTATTAGAAGCTGAAAACGTTGTTGTTCGTGACAGTGCCGATGCTACTTCTCAGTAATTCGGAACGTAAGCATATCACATGTTTGCTGCGAATGACAGAGAATCGGTGATCAATTTAGTAGCTTATGAACATTGTGTTGTTTGAATTATTATAGATTCATAGAAATTTAGGGTGAGTCCTTGATATAGAAAAAGCGGCTATAGAGATGTTATAGCATAGCTTCTACAATGTGCTATTTGGTGCAAAATGTAGCCAAATACAAAGTCCTTAACATGGCATAAATAGTTTTGATAATGGAACCGACAACAATTATGTTGCATTTGTGTTTGCTTATTTTTCCTGCATGATTTCGTGGTTATCTTTTAGTTACATTCCCGAGTCTTGAACTCTTTATATTAAGGCCACAAAAATTTAGACGCCAGAACTCTTTCATGTATGGTTAAGGCCTCACTTTATCAAAGGTGGATATAATGTGGGAAGTTTTTGAATTCTCCTTTTGTTCCTTGTATTGAAAGTAAAGTTTTATAAAAAGGAAAAGGGGAAAATGCAATTAGTGGAAGCAAAGCTTTCCTCCTCAGTAGGAGAAACAAAAACAAATGATGCTCAATAATACATAAAACCTAGAATGGAAATTCCTTTGAAACAGCCCTGCACTCTCAAAGTTGTGGCATTTTGCTCCAACCAAAGGCAATTAGTGGAAGCAAAGCTTTCCTCCTCAGTAGGAGAAACAAAAACAAATGATGCTCAATAATACATAAAACCTAGAATGGAAATTCCTTTGAAACAGCCCTGCACTCTCAAAGTTGTGGCATTTTGCTCCAACCAAAGGCAATTAGTGGAAGCAAAGCTTTCCTCAGTAGGAGAAACAAAAACAAATGATGCTCAATAATACATAAAACCTAGAATGGAAATTCCTTTGAAACAGCCCTGCACTCTCAAAGTTGTGGCATTTTGCTCCAACCAAAGGCAATTAGTGGAAGCAAAGCTTTCCTCCTCAGTAGGAGAAACAAAAACAAATGATGCTCAATAATACATAAAACCTAGAATGGAAATTCCTTTGAAACAGCCCTGCACTCTCAAAGTTGTGGCATTTTGCTCCAACCAAAGGCAATTAGTGGAAGCAAAGCTTTCCTCCTCAGTAGGAGAAACAAAAACAAATGATGCTCAATAATACATAAAACCTAGAATGGAAATTCCTTTGAAACAGCCCTGCACTCTCAAAGTTGTGGCATTTTGCTCCAACCAAAGGCAATTAGTGGAAGCAAAGCTTTCCTCAGTAGGAGAAACAAAAACAAATGATGCTCAATAATACATAAAACCTAGAATGGAAATTCCTTTGAAACAGCCCTGCACTCTCAAAGTTGTGGCATTTTGCTCCAACCAAAGGCAATTGATTAGGTACCAAAGGGTTGAAATGAGTGCACATCACTGCAATTTATTTTTCTTGTTATCATTAGTATATATGGAAGTTTATAATAAGTTTAATTAAGCTTTTCATTGAAGACACCTTTCTCAAACTGAGTTACCCATAAAAACACTTGGAGTGTTTGAAAACTCAACTTGTGTGAGTTCAACAAATGCAAAAATAATGTTTAAACTTAAAAAAACCTGTCAAGGTTCATTCACGAAGTGGCAACTCTGTAGCGAGGATGACTTGAAATAAGTTGTTGGAAATGGCAATAAATAAACCAAGGATCAAGTCAGTCAACAATTCACAAGTTACCAGAGGTTGAAAGAACAAGAGATCACAAACAGAATTCCAGTTTAAAATAGACCTGTAATTCATGACAAGACTGTTTGTGGTGGGTTGATATCAAAACAGATCTTGTTAGAGTTACAATGGATCAATTGATTAACAACATCTTCAATTGAATTTCACTTTTCCACACAGGTTTTCAATCTATAGTTCTAGCAGAAAACTCCATAGATTAATTATTCATCATAGATTTGCAATTTTGTGCAAGTTTGAATGATTCCACATAAGTCCACTCAGTCTTTGAAATGGATTCTTCTGGATTTAACTTGCTATTTTGTGTGATGTACCAACCACACTAAAATATTTTTTGTTCATTCACCTTCAGTTTCAACTACAAAGGCCATTTGGCATATTTGTGGTGATATCTATTTTCCAAGTGAAGACTCACTTTATCACAAAACATAGGCAGACAACTAAATAAAACTAGTTTATCCATAAAAGTATACAATAAATATTGAAGTATTCAGCCTCGTTGAATTGTTTGTTCCCTTTTAAATCCATACTCAAATCGCAAACCAAGGGAAGAATGAATTCGGCTTTCTTCATTTCTTTTTGAAAAGAAAGTGCACAACCATCCATTCTTCGCCGTTATTGTATCCAAAAAGTTCTGCTACAGCTATGAAAAATGTTCTCCAATAGACAGTCCATTTAGTAGCTGAATCTTTGCCATATGTTGATTCCATAATTGGCTTGATGGAACTCATGTTCTTATCCATTCTTTTGAGCCACTCTTCACTGCAACATAAATTCGTTTGGCTTCAGTAATACATTTCAAACTTGCTATGTAAACAAATAAACTATGGATGGAATATCGCATATTGAGCAATTTAGCATATTCCAACCTGGTCTGTGCATAGTGTTTCCCATTTACCAGCCAATGGTTGACGACAGAAACATCATCCTTCACATGTCATCAACGAATTCAATTACAAGTGAGCAAAATCACGGCGAGATATAAAATGTGTGTTTGCTTCTGTTCTTTTATTTATTTTTTTTGTTTTGTTTTCTAAAATAAAAAGTAAACATTTTTTCTTTAGAATTTTTCTTCATTTTTATCTTATAGGAAAACACAGGAAATATTTAATAGGATTCTGCAACACCGTTGGAAAATAACAAAGCTGGTACAAACTACAGTATGTAATATAAGCTTACTTGGAAATAAAGAAGTAGATTTGCTGCAGGCATAGTTCCTCCAGTAAAGAAGTATCTCGTAATCCAATCATCTTCATTGTTGTCCTTCATTTATAAGTAGCAAGTAACAGTCAGTAAATGAATAGTATCTTTGAGAACTCTATTAGTCTTATTAAGGTATCGATGAATATTACAAGCAAAAACAACTAAGAAACTGAGATAGCTAAGGCATAATATGAAATTCACCTCAAAGTGGTAGGCAAATGCTTTGTGGCAAAAATGATGAACAAATAAAAGGCTATCTTCTTTCATCCATTTGGATATCTTGTTGAGAAGATCTTTATAGTTCTTCATATGCTGTGTCAAGGTTAAAACTGAATCAAACTTAACCAAACACACCTTCAACAATGCAGATTATTTACCCAAAAATCTAACCTCAAACATTTCTATGGAAAATATTCTGTCATAAGAAGCTTCCATTTCAAATGTGCTAATGTCTGCAACAATGATATCCACATTTTGCAGCTGCAGCTCCCTGACAAGAGAGCAATGGAACAAAGTCATTTTGCTCATCATACAATATAGAATTAAATAAGTATAAACTATATGACTTGCACAATGTCTGAAGTAAATGATACAATATCAAGAAATATACAAGCATTTCTCCTCAATATAAGCTTTTTGAGTCGCGGAATTGCAGATTCCGGTAACCCTGGAATTACTGTAATTCTTGGCAATGTATAAAGTCAATGACCCCCAACCGCATCCGATGTCGAGAACTGTATGACCATCTTCCAGGTTTGATCTCTCGCAATACAGTTTTAACATTTCTTCTTCAGCATCTTCTAGTGTCTTTGAGGCAGAAGAGAAATAACAACAACTGCACCAATTCATACATATAGGAATGTTACATAAATCATAAGGTTATGTGCATATTTTACTGTTTTTCTTTATGCAAATATTTGACATCGCCAACCAATTAATTGCATCCATCTTACAGTCTTTTTTTTATTTTGGTGAAAAAGAAGGGGTTAAAACCCAAGAAAACAAAAAGAAAGAAAGCTAAAATAAGAATTTGTTTATAAAGAATCTATACACTTCTGTCAATTTTAGCTTTGACTCCTGTATAGTGTATACCTTAATTAGTAAAGCATAGCTACTTTTATCTTAAAAATGTTTGGTTATGTATGTTGTTTTTAATTCCTATAAATTTTTAAATAAAAAAATTAGTCTCTATAAAACATTTCTTTGACCTTTAATTCTCACAAAATTTTCCGTCAACATGATTAATCTTGATATTATAAATGGAATTTGGAAAAGCCAAAAAAAATATAAAAAAAACGGAAATTTGGAACTATAAATCGAATTTTAACCTAATTTTTTTGCATAAACTTCTATTATAACATATAAAGTGTAACTTCGGTGTTCGGTTCCAATAAAGTTTGAAAATAAATTATCTACTTTTAATGACGGGAGTGACGGTGACTTCAGTGACTTTAGTATATTTTAGAGGATAATTATTTAGAAGAGAGAAAGATTATAAAGTCATGGGAGATAAGAAACTCAAAAGTAGAGACTATTTGTTTTTATTTATTTTGATTTTATGGACACTCAAAATTGCTGGTGAAAGATAAAAACAAAATTTTATAACTTATAAGATCTGAAAATTTAACATAATTAACCAAAACAAAAAAAACTCAAAAGTACTACCTGTATTTGAGATTATTTCCAAGAACCAGCCTGAAAAAAGAGGTTGGTAATTCATAATGTTGAGATTTTGGCTTATCAGTATTGACTGCAATAGGCAACTCTTGCAAAGCTGAAAGAGTATCATATCAACCATTAAAACAAGGATCATGTTCTATAACAAATTTCAAAGCTTTCATTTCCATAAGTGGTTGTAAAATGGGGAAGATCAATATAGAAAAAGAGAAGGAGAAGTACAATGTACAAATTGGAGAAGATGAGAGAGCTGAAGTTGAGAGGAAGATTTGTAACCAGAGCGAAGACGAGTAGCCAAAAGCAAACGTGTGAATCTTCTTATGATAGCGTCAGGGAGCAAATTGCGTTCAAGTGAACCAAGCATCAGCTTCACCGTCGTGTTGTATGGTACCTGCATCATCCCTTCCATTGTTTCAATTCAAGTCCAACACCACGCCCCACTTCTTATGTGACTCTTTTGTTATTTGTGGTAATGGTAAGAATAACAGTACACAGACATGTGATTGTTAATGTTGGTTTCTGATATAACACCTTATCTTTTAGTGGTTGTTTTTATTATTTTTATTTTTTATTTTATTTTTTTGTCTTTATTTTTTCTTTGGAATTTGGAAAACTAAATATATATTACTGCATGAGAGCAATATAAAGCTCTTTATGATAAAAATTAGTTGTAACCACTTTAATAAAAATGGTAACATATTTGAAAAAATAAAAAATATTATATTGATATTATAAAATAATTAATAATAATTTAAGATAGAAAATATTTCAAATGAAACATGTTTCATAATAAGAAATAGAATATTTGTTATTAATTATTGGCATAAATATATAGTAGAATACTACAGACAATTGTTTTTAGAAAAGTATCACATCAATATTAGAGGAGGTAAAATTAAAAAAACTAATTATGTCGCATTAAAAAGCAAAATCAAATTTAGTGAT
>JBBPBR010000004.1:71685666-71697200 GCA_037974775.1 Cicer pinnatifidum
CCAAACATTGAAAGGTGGAAAAAGAAATAATGATTATTCATCCATTTCAATTTCTATTCACAACATATTAAATTGATTCAATTTTTCACTATCGAAATTAACTTTTGATAAGTATGGAGTTAAGGATGAGAGGTCAACCATAAATTTAGTATTATAGATCATATTTAGTAGACAATTGACTCACATTCTTTATCAAGGTGATTCAAATGATAAAAAATAAGATGATACAAAAAATTGCCCAAGAAAAAAGCACAAAACAAGAGTTGAATAAAAAAAAAAATAAAGCACAATAAGCTCCATTAAAAACTCCTCTATTTTATTTGACGTCAGTCAAAATAATTCATTCGCAATAATATTCGTTAGAAGTATTCATTTATCATATTAAGTGATACAATACCACATAAATATAGATGTCACATCAATGCCATAAACTTTGTCTTTAAATAATTAAATATAAGAGTATTTTTCTAAGTAATTAAAATGAAAAACATTTTGTCAACTTTCTCCATCAACTTTGTGTTCCGACCATAATTTTCCTTCCACACAACAACGACTACAGCAACTCAATTGCCATCGCATTTAACTAAACCTAATTCCTCAGTCCCATGAACTTCTTTAAAAAAAATCACATCAATGAATACCATCTTGCATAAACATAGTCAAAACATTAAATAAAGAGTCATGAAAGAAGAAAAACAAACCATGAAGAAGAAAAAATGACAAAAGAATGTCAAACAATTGACCTTATGAAAAAACGTAGAAAAGAAAGGTCTTCATGGATTTGTTAGAATGTTTGCAATTCTAAATACAACTCTTCTCCTACAATAGTATTTGAGATAACAAATTTTCATGTTTTGACTCTCATTGTTATATTACTTGTTTTACTATTTTCTAAATTGATTACAACTTCCACCCATTTATTAAAATAACATATCAGAGATTAGAAATGTAGAAGAATAAATAATTTTAGTGGTGCAATTTTTGAATGTTTTTATTTGAGAATTTGAGGATTTACAAATTTGCTGAAGAAACAAATAGAGAAGAAGTAGTCATTAACCTCTCTACTGTGCTTATTTGTTGTCAAAACTGACATCTATGTCTAAAAGCCACTTTGTCGCTTAATGTGATTAACACCTCTAACAATGATCATTGACAAATGAAATATTATTATATCGACAAAAAAATGAATTTTATGTACTGTAAATTTGAGGGAACATTTTGACGATCGTTTATAATTTAGGAGTCAATTGGTGGGTAAATCTTAAAAAATAGGCTAAATTAATAGTTTAGTCCCTTAATTTATTTTTTTATTTCACTTTAATTTTCTAATTATTTTTCGTTTCATTTTGATCTCTTAATCATACTTCCGTTTGTCAATATGATTTTTTTCGTTAGTGTTTGACAATAAAAGGTTAAAAAAATTTTTATCTCGTTCACTTTCAAATCCATAAACTTAAAAATTTACGACTTTATTCGATCAGAAAATTCATTAAATCTATAACTTTCAAATTGATAACTTACGAATTCAATTTCATAACCTTTAAAATTCAAAAAAAATCTCAAACTCATTTTCACTCTTTTTTTTTCTTTTTATAAATTTATAAAGTTGTATTTTTATTAATTAGTTAAGAATCTCAATCCACAATTTTCTTAATTTTAATATTTTAAAAAAGAAAATTCTTAATATTAAAAATGACCCCTTTTTAAAAAATAATTTTCTCCCAATTTATACATAAAAATCATCATCTTTAATTAAAAGATAAATAGATGAAAAAAAGAGTTCAATTGAATCAAATAAAATATTTAAAATAACTTTAATTAGAACTGTTAAAATTAAATTGAAAAAAAATCAAATTTGGGTAAAATGATTTGCACTAATGCAATTAAGAACCTAACATGAAAATAATTAAAAGACGAGATAAAAATAAAATTAGAAAATAAAAAAAAAAAAAGGTTAAGCGAGGATACGAAATGAAAAATAGTAGTAACACGAAACATAAAATACAGTATCCGTGTGAGTGTTGTTTGAGCTAAGCTAAGTCAAAACCCCTAAACCCTGCGATGCGGATGAAAAGAGAGAGGAAGAAGAAAAAGGGTGATGGCGGTCGCGAACTAAATGAACAAAAGAAGACGACGTTGAAAGGAGCTGAGAGGTCAGCATATTTCGCACGGAGAGAAGCAGCAAAAGTATTGAAAACAGTACTCGATGGAGACGCTAAACGCCGTGCACTTGCATCCATCAAAACCCTCGTTTATCATCCCTCCGTCAGAAACAAGAAAGCCACACTCGCTCTCATCTGTCAAACGCTCAAGCGTAACTAACTAACTACCGCACTCTTTCTTTTCTCTTCTCTGTATTATTCATATTCATTCATCACATTTTCAATTTATTTCTTTACTTTCACAGATCTTCCCATTATCAACGATGTCTTGCAAGCTGCTTCTATTATCAACTCCAAGTGGAAGGTCATTATATATATAATTTAATTTTAACATACGCGCATTAACTTTGACCTATGTAGCATGAACACTTCATATATTAAGTTCAGTTACTTTCATTTTCTCAAATTATTATCGGTTTCAATGTGTCAGTGTCAAGTGTTTGATGTTTGAACTCTATTGACATGTTGTTTTATGACACAACGCAAACATCTCATATACTGCTGCTTTTGCAGAGGCAACAAGAATTGATTTATATCATTGTCTATGATATCCTTTTCGGCCAGGTTAGTGAGATTCATTTATGTCATAGTTTGTTAGGACTTTTACTAGTACAAATTGAACTTTGTTGTTACTCAGCATTCGTGAATTTGGTAATATAAGCGAGTTTACAGTCAATTTGTGGTCACATTTAAGGTTCTTAGGTTACAGGAAGAAAACTATGGAGTGATTATTTGATTATCTAACTCAACTAGATTAAAATTTATAGGGAGTTCCACTAGTTGGTGATGCAGAGAAGTACCTTATGCGCCACAAGGATGCCTTACATTCAACTCTGAAACAGATTTTGTCAAAGAAAAATGTCAAGACAGTTAAAGAGTTGTTTGCTCTTCACGAGGTTCCTGGTCAGTCTTCACATCTCCATCCCCACCAAAAAAACCCTTATTTTATATTTCTGTATATATATTAGTATATTATTGTTTTGTGGATTTTGCTCCCTTTACTCTTGATACATTGCTAAGTTGTGATTCATGGCGTATAATTTATAAATGGGCATTTTCAAATTTGATACATTCTCATTTCTCAATGGATGCTTTTTTGGAAGCTATTACTCTTCAATTGTGCGAGTTGCTGGATTACAGCTCTACTGTTATAATGACTTGGAAGTTGTTCACATTTTTCTTGTGCAGATGTTTCTGTACCTCGAAATGTTCGTGTCAATACACTTAAACTGGATGTTGATTCTGCCTTAGTTGAACTTCGGAAAAAATACACGGTATTTTTGTCAAAATATTTTTGATTATCAATATCCTAGATTACATAGACATTTTACTTTATGGAAATGAATTTTGTAGCCTTCTCAGAGTGTACATCCTTGACTCAAATTACTGCTCTACATTTTGGTTGATGAGATTATAAATGTAGATGAGATTATGTTTTTGGTGTGTCAAATAGGTTCGAAAGGATGATTTAATTCCTGACTTGCTGATACTCCCTCCCGGAACTGATTTACATGACCATCCTCTTGTCAAGAACGGAAGCATATTTCTGCAAGTAGGAATCAACCTTCCTTTCTTCCTTTATCTCAGGATAAAAAAACCAAACTTTTTGCTATTTAAGAAATATTTTGACAGGGCAATTCTTGGTGCTTGTTATTCATTCTTGGTAATCTTTCACTAACATTGAGACGAACTTAGGGTAAGGCGAGTTCCATGGTGGCACCGGCTCTTAGCCCTCAACCAGGTTGGGAGGTGAGTTATTGCTGCATTATTACATTGATGATACATGTAGATCTGATTTAAGATATAAATCTATTTCCTGGGTGTTCTCCACTTTAGCTCCTCATTTCCCTTGTTAACATCATCTTTTACCATCTCATTTCTGATTTCATTATTCTTCTGGGTTTAGAGCTTCACACTGTTGCTTGCTACATGTTCCTTATCTTTTTATTTTCCAAAAAAAATACTTAGTAAAAAAGTTTTCTCTATTTTGCTTTTGGCAGTATGTTGTTAATGGATACATTTGGAGTAGTTTTTCTATGTTTTTCTAGTTTTTTATAGTTGTTTGTTAATCAATTAAGACTTAAGAGGTATGCAAAATAAGTTGAAAGAGAACTAAAACTGGTGTGGTCAGAGCTTTCGAGACCAACATAATGGTGAAACAAGCATGTTTTATTCATTGTTGAATATACTGTTCTGTTTGTATGGACCCATTCCTTTTGAGATAATCAACCATGCTATTGGGAGTTTAGGACATTATTTCATGTATATTGTTTTTAAGCCATTGTAAGGCTATTAAGCACTGAAACCAACACCGGTAAGGCAGTAATAACTTGGGAACACGGAAATGATTGTAAGTAATTGCACTTGTCAGTTTCGTGTCGATATCGAACACTTTGACACACTTTCAATTGAAGTGTCGGTCAATATAGTTGCAAGACCTCTAGAAAGTATTATTTTTGGCCAATATTGCTTTTAGTAAATACCATGTTACCTTGATTTATTTTTTCTACTTTTAGTTATCACAATCCTCAGAAGCAATTAACTTTGAAAGTCTGCAAGAAATGGTTAATGTTCCATGTGTAGTTTAATTGCTAGAAGTCAAGCAATCAATTGCTATATATTTGCATGGCTGTCTTAGCCGTAAACATAGTTGGAAGTTGAATGGATATAATGAGTTTGTGTTTTACTTCTTCGGGTCCTGACTAGTTTTTCACTTTAACTGTATTTCAAGGTTCTTGATGCATGCTCAGCACCAGGCAACAAAACTGTCCACCTTGCTGCCCTTATGAAGAGAAAGGGTAGGATTATAGCATGTGAGCTGCAAAAGGAAAGGATTAAGCGCTTGAATGATACTATAAAGCTATCTGGGGCTTCCAGTATCCAATATTGTGTTTATAATATTGAGATGCTTGTCAACCAATAGTTAATGAAGTATTACAATAATCACAAATTTGGGTTTTATTTAATCATACACGCTTAGTATTGTTCACATTTCCTTCCTGCATACCATATCATGATGCATCTGTAGCAGAGGAGCATGCCATAAATTCTGATACCATTTCTTTGGTAAATTTTCAGTTTGTGTTGCTATGCTTTAAACTTAACCCCAACTTCAGACATACAGGTTCTCAATGAGGATTTCTTGAACATAAATCCCAAGGACCCTTCATATTCTAAGGTGAAGTATTTTTCCAGGTCGTGTACACAGTTTTAAGAAAGAGAAATATCATTTTCCATTCACGTTTTCTCTAGTTGGAATAGTTAACCCTCTTACCAAATGACCAATCCCCATTGTTTTAAGGACCCCCATTTTTTTAAGTACGAGTTATCTGGTGTCTTTTTGTGACTTCGTGTAGCCTTACTTTGTTCCGTTTGTGTATCTAATTGTTATCAGATTTATGATTGCAGATAAAAGCTATTCTCTTGGATCCTTCCTGCTCTGGTTCTGGTACTGCTGCTTCTAGACTAGACCATTTGCTCCCATCTAAAGCAGCAGGTTATTATACTAGTTTTACCTTCTACATTTTATATTTGTTGATATGGCTAGCAACGTTGGAGCATAGGAACTGCCTCTAAATGAGCCGAAATTTGGTGTGGCATTTGAATTTTTTATGGTATATAGTATCTTAAAAATCACAGTTGGACATTATAGTACACAAATCAAATTCAAATAAATATCAATGTTGGACAATCTTTTTCAATCCAAATGGAGATGGATATTAAATATGAAAAAAATTTAATTGTCAACTTTTTATTGTGTAGGTGAGGATATTGATATGGAAAGATTAAACAAGCTTGCAGCTTTTCAGAGAAAAGCTCTTCAGCATGCCTTCCTTTGTGAGTCAGTTCGTTTCTCCTTGTCAGTGCTATTTTATTTTGTTTCTAGATTGTCTATAGATGTAAATAAGTGGGACATCTAAGAACTGTTTCTTTTTCTCCAATTACTGTATAGGTGCTACCATTTTTTTATCTCTGAAAATTTAGATGTTCCCATACAGTACTTATGAATGAATTGTCTCTTTGGCAGTTCCAGCTGTTGAGAGAATTGTGTACAGTACATGTTCAATAAACCAAATTGAGAATGAAGATGTCGTGAAATCTGTTCTGCCCTTAGCCGAGTCATATGGATTCCAACTGGCAAAGCCCTTCCCTGAATGGCAGTGTCGTGGTCTTCCGGTGTTTGAAGGCTGTAAGTATTAGTACTCACAGGCAGTTGCAGTTGCAGTTACTGGTCCATTTATATCATATCATATCATTTTGTTGGATTTTTAATGCTGCTTGTTTTCTTATTTCACAGCTGAACACCTGGTTAGGACAGATCCTGCCAGGCATGGCGAGGGTTTCTTCATCGCGTTGTTTTCTAAGAAAGATGCTAAGCTCTCGGTGAGGTCAAATAATAATGATAATAGGACTATTCACAGTTCTACCAGAACTAGATACTTGCGAAGGAAGAAACCAGTGTTAATTCACACTAATCTGTTCAGAATGTGGTTATATGGTCATCTAAACCGGTGTAGAATACAAGACAAATCGTTTAGTGGTTGAAATTGGAGCGATAAAAAGAGCAGTCTAAGATACTATTTATTTTTTCTTCAGTGTAAAACCCGTTCAGGAAATCAATCATTGATTGAAGTGGTTTTGTTTGCTGCATTTTCACAAATGAAAGGGAAAAATGATATTTCCTTATTTTCTTTCTAAAAAACAAAGTAGCCAATGTTTAAACCCGAGGGCCATTAACGTGTTCAGAAAATGAAGAGTTGATCATAGTCTTTGTAGTTTGTACTGATGAAAACTATGAAGACTGAACCTTTTCTTACCAATGCATTGAATGTTTCAGAACCTCTTTCACCAGCGCAATTGTTGGTCTAACTGCTCGTAAAAAGCATCTTTCACCAACTGTTGCAATTTCTCAGTCTAAAAAGGATTCTTCTGCAACGAAACGTCTTTGAAACAAACAAGGTGAAGTATGTTATACGTAGAGACAAAACTATTAAATAAGTTAACACGTTTCCAAATCCAAGTATAGAATTATATTTACAGGCTTTCCAATTATCTTCAACAACCATCCCATGCATAGCCCATTTTTGTTGTATTTGCCCTACTTATGCTCCCTCCCTTTCAGGATAGAAAAATTGAAATGTTTATCTAGAGAGCTAATGATAAGCCTTCTCAATGTCAAATTTGTAAGCTATGTCATCGTTCTTTCAATTGTAATTTTTTCATCAACATTTTATCTCCAGGACTGTTAATTAGAGCATGTAGAGTTCCAATTGGAGAAGGATTAAAATAACCATATTCCAAATGTCATTCCCAACCAAATGTTGCTTAGAGAATATTCCCGGTAGGATCTGAATCTTAAAAAGTTCATCCATTTATTACTTAATAAATATAAAAAAAAAAAAGCGATAATAAAAAATATGGTGAATAAAACCCGAGAAGATCTATATGATTAACAAAAGATAGAGCCACATAGTCAACTAAAAAAAATTAAAAACACACAAGGTAATTAAAATTTATATTCATATTGAAACACACATTACATCGCATCATCATCAATTCCATCATATCAGACAATTGCGAAAAGACACAACCATTGCCACAAGAAACGGACATGACTGCTGCTCTGCAAACATGAAATGGAAGACACTCAGTTCAAGCAATCTTAACCTCAATTGTCTTAGGCTTCTTAGGTTCAGGAGGAGGCAACTTATTAACAGTAACAGTAAGCACACCATCTTCACAAACAGCAGAAATCCCTTCAACATCACCATTTTCAGGCAACACAAATTTCCTCATAAACTTACCAACCCGTCTTTCCATCTTCAAGTACTTAACTCCTTCTTTCTCTTCTTCTCTCTTTCTCTCACCACTTATGAGAAGCACATTGTCATCCTCCACTTGAACCTTAATGTCACCAGATTTCAACCCAGGCATGTCAACAACGAATACGTATGAATTTGGATACTCTTTCACGTCTGCGGGTGTTGCTGCCATTGCCTTCGCATCGCGTACGTAAGTTCGTGTTGGTGCGTTTAGGTTCTTCTCTGTAGTGTCGTCAGTTAGGTTCATTATGTGGTGCAGTGTGTTCAATAGTGGTGAATCTAAACCCATCAATCTGAAATCCATTGCTTTTTTTGGGAGAAGTTTTTGTGTTTATCACTTGTTTTGTTCTCGTTGTAATGTGTTTGAAAATGGAGAATGTGTAGAGTATTTATAAGGGTGGTAGGAAGATTATGGGAGGTTCCAGAAAAGAAGAAAAAAGAGCAGGAAAATTCTATTCTAGGAGTTTCGCGAGCGAAACTCAATGTTTCTAGTAGGATCCAGAAGAGAGGATAATGATGTCTATCCTGACCCTGTCATTATTGGGCTTCAAGGCCCATATAAAATTGGAGCCCATTAATCGAGCTACGGTTCCTATCAATTCCTCATGAAATGTTATGTTTCATACATTATATATAGTAACACAAGGTTTGGGAAAATAATAATTATTATAAATATAAACTAGAAAAAGAATATTAAATACAAGAATGGAGAAATCTATTTTTTTTTTATAAACTTAAATAATCATCCATTTTTTAATAACCATTTCATTAAAATAAAAAAAAAAATGTCATATAAAATTAAAATGAAAAATGATTTAGGAATGAGTACCGCTATGTATATATGTATAACATGTTGTTATAGACCAATATTCTGCCTTATAGATAAATGGAATACAAACGGTGTTATGTATTTAATCTATATTATAAATCAAAATAGAATATTATAAACATCTTTTTGTAAAAACATAAAATACATATGGATCAAGCTAATGGGGTGTCAAAAATCAAGCAATTTATTTTCTTTTCAGTTGCTGATTTCTGCTTTCAGCTATTGACATATTTGATATAGGAGATGTGGTTTATATTTTTGTCATATATATTATAGTCATAAAATATATCTGAGAGGTCTCTATATTTAAGTTGATTATTTTTGCTTTTTTTATACACAAATCATTTAAATTTAACTTAATCTCTACCTAAATCATTTAAATTTTTATTTTCTTGATTTAATTCATTAAGATCCATCATGTTTATATTAATAGTCATTTATTTCACCCTAAACAATAACTAGTGTAATTAAAAATATTTTATTATTAATAATTCTATCAAATATTATAGCAACAGTATAATACTTATATTAACTTTTTTAAAAATAATTATTAAACTTTATAAACAATTTATATTCTTTGAATTAAAAATCTATTCATATGATTACGCTGTTTGAATTACATTTTAATTATCATAAAAATGATCTAATTTAATAAAAGATATACATAATTTAATATAATTTATTAATGATAGAGATAAAGTATAATTTAAATGACTAATAAATGGTTAAATTGAAAAAATCAAAAATCAAAAAATTTAAATAGAAACTAAATCAAATTTAAACAAATTAAATGTTACAGAAAACACATTAAAAACTAAACAAATACCTTCGTAAGATATAAAGAACCTCAAAACCTCAAATAAGGATGCTAAAACTAAGAACACTCTTTAAGAGACACATTTAGAAACATTTTAAACGAACCCTTAAAATTCACATAAATTATATAAATTAAGTGGATCTTATATAAATTTAAATTTAATGAATTGAGAGTTGTGTATATTAAAGTACATGTTGCTAACATAATTCAACCTCAAAATAAATTTTTCTTATATAAATTAAATTTTAATGAGTTGAAAATGTGTATATTAAAGTACATGTTGCTAACATAATTCAACCTCCAAGCCTGTTGCATATAATCAAGGTGGAGAAGGAGTTGCATTACACACAAAAAACAGAAAATATATTTATATATATTTATTAACATCACACGTCACTGATATCAGACATGTACAATGACATGCGAGGTACATTGACACTCAAACAAAAAAACAGAAAATAGATTCACAAAATTAAAAGTACATATATGCATACGTAGGACATACTAGTATATACTACTGTACGTATAATTAAGGAGTGATGGTTGGCACATTTTGAGTACGACGATATATTGGAAATCAAGCCTGGGAGGAGTCAAGGCCATTATGGGCTGATTCATCAATCTGAGGTTGGGCTTGGGGCTGAGTTTCTGGTCCGAGAGAACTAACTTGGACCTGAATAGTCTTGGGCTTCTTGGGCTCAGGAGGCGGCCTCTTAGAAATAGTAATAGTAAGCACACCATCAACATAATTAGCAGAAATGTGATCAGTATTGGCATTTTCAGGAAGCTGAAATTTCTTAAGAAACTTGCCTTGTTTCCTCTCCATACGCAAATACTTAACACCTTCTTTTTGATCCTTATCTTTGTCCCTTCTCCTCTCTCCATTCACCACAAGCGTGCTATCATCTTCCATTGTTACTTTTATTTGTTCAGATTTTAACCCCGGCATGTCCACCACGAATTTGTACGAATCGGGGTAGTCGAGTATGTCAGCGTACGTGCTTGCCATTGCCTTTGAGTCACGAACGTACGCGCGAGATGGCGCGTGGTGTGCTTTCGTGTCGGTTTCGTCTGAAAAGTCTAGGTGGTCCAAAAGGAAATCCACTAGACGAGGGTCGAAACCGAATTGCCTCAATTGCAAATCCATTTTAACTTTTTTCTCTCAGTTCAATTAAGAAAGTGATGATTGAATTTTTTGGGAGGGTGTTTTATTATTAAGAGGGTTATATAGTGGTGAAGGTGAAATAAGCGTGTGTCATGTGGCATTGTTTTGAATATAAAGGTGTCTTAAGATCTACGTGTCATGTGTCTTGACAATTGTTTATGCTTTTGAAAGATGATGATTCGGATAATGACAGTGTAGTATACGTGGCCGAAAATGTATACGTGGTTGCGCGCATGGATGCCTCATTTCCACGTGTCTCTCTCTCTCTCTTTCCATCTCTCTGGATGTAAACGATCTTAGACTTTTTAAATTACATTAATATATTTTATTTTAAGATGTTTGATATTTAAATTTGAATGTATGATATAATCTACAAAATAATATATGATGATAGTAATTTTTAAAACAAAAATAAGTTTGTAATTTTTTAATGTATTATTGAAAAGTTAAACTGAAATTATAATAGTAATTTATATAATTAATTTTTAAAATATTATATATCATGATAGTAATTTGAAAAAATAAAAATATATTATTTATATTATTTGTAAAAATGTAATAAGGATGATAATATATAATAGAAATCTTGTATTTAAGATAAGAATTGTCGAAATGAAAGTATATATTCATAGATCATTGAAGATTAATTATGTGTATATCATAAAGATAATTGCTTTGATTTTAATTTTTTTTTGAATTAATTATCTTGATTTTAAATACATAAAATTTAATTTTGTGA
>JBBPBR010000004.1:71729572-71749818 GCA_037974775.1 Cicer pinnatifidum
TAATTTCACGATAAACCATTTATAAAAAGGATCTATTGTAAACTCATCTTGAAACAATTTGAATTTATGATTGTATCTAGACAAAAATTACTTGATACAAAAACTTTTTGCTTTTGTAGGTTTTGTAGGAATGTGGATTCCAAAATATATTTATTTTTTTTTAAGAGCAAATGTTAAAGATATCAAAATAGAAATGTTTTATTAAAAAAATTAATATTTGAAGTTTCAAATAGTTGAAAATACAAGTAATTTTTTTTTTGTATTTGAGTAATTAGGCTATGTCATTGGGGCACACGTTAGCGTTTCATTTTTATTTATTTTTAATTATCGACTTTTAATAATTTTTTATTTAATCAGTAATTTTCAAATTTTAAGTAATTTTGTAATTACATTAATGAAGAGAGACGGTAAAATAGGGAGTGAGGAAAAACAATGATAAAAAGAATGTATTTAGAGAAAGAAAAAGATGTAGTACATGTCCGGGTGACGGAATGTTTGATGAGTGAGGAAGAATATGATAAAAAGAAGAGTATTTAGGTGATTTATAAAAGTGATGAGTGGGGTACGTAGTTGGTTTTGTAAAAAGAGAGAGAGAGAGAGAGAGGTGGGGATGTGTTAATTCTTCTTTTCTCCCCGATCGTGATCAAACATTCACATTGATACTGTGACAGAATAGTTAGCTGAATGAGGAAGGAAAAAAAGGAAGTCATCAAAGGAGGGGAAAAAGAACAAAAATAAAGAAAAGATGAAAATGAAAGATTCCAGATCGAAATCACAAGCAAGATGGTGTGATGGTAAAGGGAAAGCCAGATCTTCTTCCACGGGAATAGAGAAAGTTAATACTACTACTACTACCTAAAGCCAACCTAATACTTTCTCTCTATTTTAAATCCCTATTTTCCACATATCTCCATCTTATATTAATTCTAATTATATTTCTAAAAGTTACAATTTATTTTGATCAAAAATATAAAGTTACATTTATACTTAATATAGTATGGATGAGTATATTTTAGTATTAGCCCCTGACCCCTGTTACTTGCAGGTTGCGCTACCGTTGTCTAGTCTCTATACTGGCATAACCCAACATCCAAGAATAGTTGTAAGCTTTGTTTTCTTTTTGAATTTAAAAATATTGTGCTTTAATGGTGTTGGGTTGATTGTAATGAGTTGTTGTTGTTAGACATATGTTCATTTTTGATGTTATTGACAAACATCCAATTTGAAATACATCTAACATTGTCAACTGAGAAAAATTTCAGGAACAACAAATTCAATCCTACATACTCGAGACAATTGCTTGGAACTCAAAGAATCAACAAAATCTTGAAGATCCATGAGCACATCGATTAGTACAATCGATTCTGTAACAGGGTTGAATAAGTTTACAAAGTTTAGTGTTACCCAATCGATTAGCACAATCGATTTGTACATCCTTGAAGAAATCAAACGGGCTATCAATCGATTCTCCAAATCGATTGGTACACATATTGGAAAATAAATTGTACAAGTCAGAGAGCCAGTTTGCCACAAATCGATTAGGCACATCGATTGAGTGAATCACTAAGACTGAACTGATTGTTTAAATCGATTAGACAAATCGATTGATATTCTTACTGAAATAAAAATGTGCAAGTCAGTAGCACGTTTTGCAGGCAATCGATTTGGCAAATCGATTGAAATAATCACTTCTTTAATTTTGTTTTTGTCTACATCGATTGAAACAATCGATTGTTAATGTCCCAGAGCCAAACCTGTTTACTAAATCGATTAGGCCAATCGATTCACTAAAACAAGTCTCAAAATAACTCAGGCCTGGAACATACACAATCGATTACTACAATCTGTTTATATACATCTGTGTAATAAAAGTTGGTATCAATCGACTTGGTAAATCGATTGAATAACCCAACTGATGAAAAGTACTTCAGACTTAAGATCCACAATCGATTGGCACAATCGATTGACATAAAAAGTTTTATAAACAGAGACGACTGAATGGTTAAATCGATTAAGCACATCGATGGTTTTGATCTCGTTGTTTGAACAAAACACATCAAGTCGATTCTGCAAATCGATTTAATCATATACTGTCATCAAAGTTTGAAGAACTACTTAAAATAATCGATTGAGCAAATCGATTAGTATGAACAGTTTCAAGATTCAAGAAAAACAAGACTCGCGAAATCGATTGAAGAAATCGATTAACCAGCATTATGAGTTTAATGAATCGATTGGATAAATCGATTCATATGTTGTTTTTCCTGAAACTATATAAACTGTTTTTCAGTATCTTCTTAATATACACAACAACATACACATAACTTTCTGATATCTTTGTTTCTCACTGTGAAATAACTTTGAACATTACTTTTTCAGTTATGAAGATTCATCTTTCATGATCCACAAGAACTGAGAAAGATTGCTGGAGAAACAACTTTAGAGAAGAAAACTGTTGAAGAAATTTCTGTGTAATTTCTGATTAGATACATCTGTAAACAAATTCTTAAAACAAGTAACATTGAGAAATCCAGTCTTAACTGGTAGTTATCTTCTGTGATTGAGAGGTCTCATCAAGAAGAAACTTGACTGTAATCTTGGAAGAGTTTATGGGAGATAAACTCTGGGATTCAGGGAGATAAGAATAGAATAAGAAGAATCGTTTTAGATTGATAGGCGAGGAGCTAGAACATCTGTAAACGGATTCTGAGATATTCTATTGGAAAGGCCAAGATTGGATTTGATCTTGGGACTGGATGTAGGTCGTTCAACAACGGCTGAACCAGTATAAATCACTACGTACAATCTTTCTTACCCTTATCTCTTTTTAATTTCTGCAGTGTGTATTTGTTTGATATTGATTGAATGCTTGAATATCTTTCTGCATACTTTGATATTACATGAAAGACTGTTTCCAGCATGATTGTAAGTGAATCAATATCTTGAACAATAAACGTTACTGGTGCATCTCTCAATATATTCTTTGATCCATATACTTTGTGCATTCATTTGTATTGTAGTTTTGGGACCTTATTCTGATGCTGTGTTTAATAAATGTACGATTTGTTAAACTGCTGCGCATATCTCTAAAAATAGGTAATCTTCCGCATAATTTTCATTTAACAGAGGTTACTGGTACCAACAATTGGTATCAGAGCCAATTTTTGTTAGAGTAACTCTCATCAAAAATCATGACCTCTGATTTCCTAGGAGAGGGTGCATCATTAGCTAGGCCTCCCGCTTTTAACGGGGCCGCATACATGTATTGGAAACAACGCATGCTAATTTTTCTTGAAGCTAGTGGTATTGATATTCTAGATGCTGTAGAAAATGGACCATTTGTGCCAACCATAGCAGGTACAGGTGAATCAGCAATCCTAAAGCCAAAAAGTGACTGGACTGATGAAGACAAAAAAGAAGGTTGGGTACAACGCCAAAGCAAAGAACATTATAACTGCAGCCTTGTGTCATGATGAATTCTTCAGAGTCTCAAATTGCAAAACTGCAAAACAAATGTGGGATACACTTCAGCAAACGCATGAAGGAACCACAGATGTAAAGAGAGCTCGGATAAATACTCTCATGCACGAGTATGAATTGTTTAGCATGAAGAAAGAAGAATCAGTAAACGACATGCAGACCCGATTCACGCACATAGTCAACAACCTGAATGCCTTAGGCAAAGAGATTGATAATGATCAGCAAATTAGTAAAATAATGAGATGTTTGACTAGAGAATGGCAGCCAAAAATCACTGCCATTGCAGAATCCAAGGATCTAGGAAGCATGACAATAGCTACATTGTTTGGAAAACTGAGAGAGCATGAGATGGAACTACATCGACTAAATGAAGCTGAGCAAATTGACAGGAAACGTAAAGGATTGTCGTTGAAAGCCCAAACACAACAGTCCAAATCTGAACATGAGACCAGCTCAGATGAATCAAGCAGTGAGGATGATGAAGAACCTGAACTGGGACTACTTGTCAAAAGATTTAAGAAATTTTTGAAAAAGAAAGACAGTAAATTCAGAAAGCAATCCAGCTCGAAAAACAATGACAGTAAAACAGTTACATGCTACGAATGTGGCAAACCTGGTCATATAAAAGCTGATTGTTACAAGCTGCAGAACAAGAACAAAAATTCCAAACCTAAAGGCAAGGAACCAGCTCAGAAAAACAGAAAAGCATACATTGCGTGGAATGACAAAGAAGATTCGTCCACATCTTCTGAAACGGAAGAAGCGAATCTGTGTCTTATGGCTAAAACGGATTCTGAATCAGAAAGTGAGGTAAACTCTCAATATAATCCTTCTTTTGATGAACTGCAAGATGCATTTAACGAACTGCATGCTGAATATGTTAAATCTGTTAAGCAATTAGTAAACACTAAGAAAATGCTTGAACAACAATGTAAATTGCATGATCAAATGAAAAATGATTATAAAAAGATTGAGGACTTATGTGAACAACTGAAAAAGGACTCACATGATAAATCTGCCAAATGCATTGATCTTGAGAATTCTGTTGCATTATTGAAGTCTGATTTATTGAAACTCTCTAGTAGCAAGGATAAACTAAATGATATTCTTAGCAACCAGAGAAGTGTCAATATAAAATCTGGACTTGGTTTTAATAGCAAAAAGCATGCAAATAGGAATATGACTAAACATGGCATAGGTTATGAAAATGTTAAATATCACCAAAAATATGCTAAGTCTAGTCATTTGCATAATGTCTTTGTCAAACCGAAACAGTTTGCATCCTCTGCTGTCACTTGTCATTTCTGTTGTAGAAAAGGACATTTTGTTTACAATTGCAAATTTAAAAGACTTGCCAATAGAGGATGTAAACAGATTTGGAAAATGAAGACACAAGATGTTAAAATTAACCCCCCAGGACCCAATTTGTATTGGGGACCTGAATGCAAATTCTAATCCTATTGCAGGTATGCTTGAGATCCACAAAACACCTTGAGATTGTTAATCATTTCAACTGCTGCATTTCATTTTCATATTGTCTAGTGCGCGCCATAATCTGTTTATATTTTGTACACTATTCCAAAATTGTTTTCAACTAAGTTATAATATTACTGGCATTACTACTTGTTATTACTAATCTTTTCTAGATTCTTTGTAGAGCAGTATTCAGGTTTGCTACAACCTCAGGGGGAGCAAACATTTCTCTTTCACCACTTTTTGCCTTAACTGACAAAAGGGGGAGAGAAATTATAACTTGTGCTAACTGTAATTTCTTTACTGCTTTACTTTATCAGTTTCATTGCTCCTAATCCTTATCTTTACTCTCTATGAATATTGAACTTAGGGGGAGCTCTACAAAAACTGTTACTCATAATTCCTTTTTTTTCTCAAGTTAAAATTGCATGTTTGTCACTTAAATCAAAAAGGGGGAGATTGTTAGACATATGTTCGTTTTTGATGTTATTGACAAGCATCCAATTTGAAATACATCTAACATTGTCAACTGAGAAAAATTTCAGGAACAACAAATTCAATCCTACATACTCGAGACAATTGCTTGGAACTCAAGGAATCAACAAAATCTTGATGATCCATGAGCACATCGATTTGTACAATCGATTCTATAACAGGGTTGAATAAGTTTACAAAGTTTGGTGTTACCCAATCGATTAGCACAATCGATTTGTACATCCTTGAAGAAATCAAACGGGCTATCAATCGATTCTCCAAATCGATTGGTACACATATTGGAAAATAAATTGTACAAGTCAGAGAGCCAGTTTGCCACAAATCGATTAGGCACATCGATTGAGTGAATCACTAAGACTGAACTGATTGTTTAAATCGATTAGACAAATCGATTGATATTCTTACTGAAATAAAAATGTGCAAGTCAGTAGCACGTTTTGCAGGCAATCGATTTGGCAAATCGATTGAAATAATCACTTCTTTAATTTTGTTTTTGTCTACATCGATTGAAACAATCGATTGTTAATGTCCCAGAGCCAAACCTGTTTACTAAATCGATTAGGCCAATCGATTCACTAAAACAAGTCTCAAAATAACTCAGGCCTGGAACATACACAATCGATTACTACAATCTGTTTATATACATCTGTGTAATAAAAGTTGGTATCAATCGACTTGGTAAATCGATTGAATAACCCAACTGATGAAAAGTACTTCAGACTTAAGATCCACAATCGATTGGCACAATCGATTGACATAAAAAGTTTTATAAACAGAGACGACTGAATGGTTAAATCGATTAAGCACATCGATGGTTTTGATCTCGTTGTTTGAACAAAACACATCAAGTCGATTCTGCAAATCGATTTAATCATATACTGTCATCAAAGTTTGAAGAACTACTTAAAATAATCGATTGAGCAAATCGATTAGTATGAACAGTTTCAAGATTCAAGAAAAACAAGACTCGCGAAATCGATTGAAGAAATCGATTAACCAGCATTATGAGTTTAATGAATCGATTGGATAAATCGATTCATATGTTGTTTTTCCTGAAACTATATAAACTGTTTTTCAGTATCTTCTTAATATACACAACAACATACACATAACTTTCTGATATCTTTGTTTCTCACTGTGAAATAACTTTGAACATTACTTTTTCAGTTATGAAGATTCATCTTTCATGATCCACAAGAACTGAGAAAGATTGCTGGAGAAACAACTTTAGAGAAGAAAACTGTTGAAGAAATTTCTGTGTAATTTCTGATTAGATACATCTGTAAACAAATTCTTAAAACAAGTAACATTGAGAAATCCAGTCTTAACTGGTAGTTATCTTCTGTGATTGAGAGGTCTCATCAAGAAGAAACTTGACTGTAATCTTGGAAGAGTTTATGGGAGATAAACTCTGGGATTCAGGGAGATAAGAATAGAATAAGAAGAATCGTTTTAGATTGATAGGCGAGGAGCTAGAACATCTGTAAACGGATTCTGAGATATTCTATTGGAAAGGCCAAGATTGGATTTGATCTTGGGACTGGATGTAGGTCGTTCAACAACGGCTGAACCAGTATAAATCACTGCGTACAATCTTTCTTACCCTTATCTCTTTTTTAATTTCTGCAGTGTGTATTTGTCTGATATTGATTGAATGCTTGAATATCTTTCTGCATACTTTGATACTACATGAAAGACTGTTTCCAGCATGATTGTAAGTGAATCAATATCTTGAACAAATAAACGTAACTGGTGCATCTCTCAATATATTCTTTGATCCATATACTTTGTGCATTCAGTTGTATTATAGTTTTGGGACCTTATTCTGATGCTTTGTTTAATAAATGTACGATTTGTTAAACTGCTGCGCATATCTCTAAAAATAGGTAATCTTCCGCATAATTTTCATTTAACAGAGGTTACTGGTACCAACAATTGGTATCAGAGCCAATTTTTGTTAGAGTAACTCTCATCAAAAATCATGACCTCTGATTTCCTAGGAGAGGGTGCATCATTAGCTAGGCCTCCCGCTTTTAACGGGGCCGCATACATGTATTGGAAACAACGCATGTTAATTTTTCTTGAAGCTAGTGGTATTGATATTCTAGATGCTGTAGAAAATGGACCATTTGTGCCAACCATAGCAGGTACAGGTGAATCAGCAATCCTAAAGCCAAAAAGTGACTGGACTGATGAAGACAAAAAGAAGGTTGGGTACAACGCCAAAGCAAAAAACATTATAACTGCAGCCTTGAGTCATGATGAATTCTTCAGAGTCTCAAATTGCAAAACAGCAAAACAAATGTGGGATACACTTCAGCAAACGCATGAAGGAACCACAGATGTAAAGAGAGCTCGGATAAACACTCTCATGCACGAGTACGAATTGTTTAGCATGAAGAAAGAAGAATCAGTAAACGACATGCAGACCCGATTCACGCACATAGTCAACAACCTGAATGCCTTAGGCAAAGAGATTGATAATGATCAGCAAATTAGTAAAATAATGAGATGTTTGACTAGAGAATGGCAGCCAAAAATCACTGCCATTGCAGAATCCAAGGATCTAGGAAGCATGACAATAGCTACATTGTTTGGAAAACTGAGAGAGCATGAGATGGAATTACATCGACTAAATGAAGCTGAGCAAATTGACAGAAAACGTAAAGGATTGTCGTTGAAAGCCCAAACACAACAGTCCAAATCTGAACATGAGACCAGCTCAGATGAATCAAGCAGTGAGGATGATGAAGAACCTGAACTGGGACTACTTGTCAAAAGATTTAAGAAATTTCTGAAAAAGAAAGACAGTAAATTCAGAAAGCAATCCAGCTCGAAAAACAATGACAGTAAAACAGTTACATGCTACGAATGTGGCAAACCTGGTCATATAAAAGCTGATTGTTACAAGCTGCAGAACAAGAACAAAAATTCCAAACCTAAAGGCAAGGAACCAGCTCAGAAAAACAGAAAAGCATACATTGCGTGGAATGACAACGAAGATTCGTCCACATCTTCTGAAACGGAAGAAGCGAATCTGTGTCTTATGGCTAAAACAGATTCTGAATCAGAAAGTGAGGTAAGCTCTCAATATAATCCTTCTTTTGATGAACTGCAAGATGCATTTAACGAACTACATGCTGAATATGTTAAATCTGTTAAGCAATTAGTAAACACTAAGAAAATGCTTGAACAACAATGTAAATTGCATGATCAAATGAAAAATGATTATAAAAAGATTGAGGACTTATGTGAACAACTGAAAAAGGACTCATATGATAAATCTGCCAAATGCACTGATCTTGAGAATTCTGTTGCATTATTGAAGTCTGATTTATTGAAACTCTCTAGTAGCAAGGATAAACTAAATGATATTCTTAGCAACCAGAGAAGTGTCAATTTAAAATCTGGACTTGGTTTTAATAGCAAAAAGCATGCAAATCGGAATATGACAAAACGTGGCATAGGTTATGAAAATGTTAAAAATAACCAAAAATATGCTAAGTCTAGTCATTTGCATAATGTCTTTGTCAAACCGAAACAGTTTGCATCCTCTGTTGTCACTTGTCATTTCTGTTGTAGAAAAGGACATTTTGTTTACAATTGCAAATTTAAAAGACTTGCCAATAGAGGATGTAAACAGATTTGGAAAATGAAGACACAAGATATTAAAATTAACCCCCCAGGACCCAATTTGTATTGGGGACCTGAATGCAAATTCTAATCCTATTACAGGTATGCTTGAGATCCACAAAACACCAATGGTATCTTGATAGTGGATGCTCAAAGCATATGACAGGGGACAAATCAATGTTTGTGTCCCTTAATCTGAAAGAAGGTGGTTTCGTAAAGTACGGCGATAACAACAAGGGCAAGATATGCGGTGAAGGTAACATCGGCAGCAAATCAACTGCCATAATTAAAAATGTCTTATATGTGGAAGGGCTGAAACATAACCTTCTAAGTATAAGTCAGCTGTGTGACAATGGTTTTCAAGTAAGTTTTTCACCACTCTCTTGCACTATTGAAAACAAGCATGACAAAAGCATGAAATTAGTAGGTAATAGAATTAATAATATATACATGTTAGATTTAACTGATATGCCTTTTTTATCAAAACTGTGAACACGAAATCGATTTGGGAAATCGATTGATTTATATGTGGTTTTTTATTTCTTTAAAAGAATCGATTTGGTAAATCGATGCTGAGGCAGGTATCATCTGAACTGAAATGAAAGTCTTCTGAAATTGCTCGAAATCGATTTGGGAAATCGATTGAGTCTGTTGATTTCTTCAAAAGAATCGATTGGGGACATCGACTCTGAGTTAGTTGATGAAGTGTATTCTGAGTTGAACTGATGTGAGAACTGTTGAGTTGATACGAAATCGATTTGGGTAATCGATTGCGTAACTTCATGAATCGATTTGGGTAATCGATTGGCATAGTTACCGTTGCAGTTTTTACTAGCCGTTGCAGGATCTAACGGCTCTGTTGGTTGATCTTCCCCAGTAACGGTCATCAAATCGATTGGAGAAATCGATTTCTGGATTTTTTTTATAAAAGGAACAGTGACAATCGATTTTCCATCCTTTTCCAATCTTCCTAATCGATTGCAACTTCAATTTTCTGCAATATTTCTCAAAAAGTTTCTGTTTTTCAACTCCCAAACACTTTTCTTTCCTTCAAATCTTCATCGTGTCACAATTTTTGTTAATGGCTCGTGTTAAGCAAACTCAACCCCGATCTCCTTCTCTTTCACCTTCATCTTCTTCATCTAGTGGGAGGACTCCGTCTCCACCACCCACTCTTCCAAAACGGGTACCAATACCTACACACAAGATTGCTTCTCAAGATAAGGGTAAAGGTATTGCCCCTGATCAAGGTAAACCCAAAAAGAGAAAGGAAGCTCCGACTGAAAAATTGCTAGCTAACGCAATGAAGGAAATATCACAAAGGAAAAAGAAAAAGAATACTCCACAGAAAAAGACTACTCCAAAGAAATCAACTGCTCCTCCACCAAATCAAGCTGATGAATTCAAACTTCCGCAAGCTTTTGTAAATCGGAAAATACACGAAGCACGCATCTTGGACTTCAGCTACTTCGACAGTAATGGTTTTTCATTTCAAAACCATCTCCGGTTTCATGGTTTAGAAGACTTCTTATCATGTTCGCTTGATACATATCCGAATCTTATACAGATATTCTACTCAAATTTCAAGATGACCGACACCGGCTTCAAAGCAACAGTCAAAGGGAAGAAGATTTCGATGTCTTTCGACGAGTTCTCTACTCTGTCAGGACTTCCCTACTTTGGAAACTCAGTGGATGGCAGTACCGAAGCAGACGCTGATGACGACGGATGGGAAGAGTATCTGGATAGGCAAGAAGCTGTGCAGGATCTTATGGTCGAAGGGTTCGTGGAATCTGTTTCACTACCTATAGGCCAGATGAAGGTTCAGCAACGGATGCTGATGTACGCCCTCACCCGGATGCTGGTTCCACGTTCCGGAAATCACGCAGTTGTGCAACGGCTGGATATTGTGCTACTGTGGGGTCTATGTAAAGAGCTCAAGATGAGCTGGGCATGGATTGTTCTCAGGCACATGCTAGAAGCTGCTCAAGGGAAATTGGTACTTCCGTATCCACAGCTCGTCACGAAGATTCTCACTCACTTCAAGGTATCTCTGAAGGGTGAAGAAGTCTCGAAGACCGTCCTAACATTTGGTGAATCCATCGTGAACCAAATGCAGCTGCGAAAAGTCAATGGAGTTTGGAAGCGACCTCAGACTTCTACTGAACAAACCCAGCAAGGTGTTGAACAACCAGCTGCGGAGAATGTTTCAGCAGAATCGGAAGTGCTCACCAAACTGCTTGAATTTATGGCAGCACAAGCAGTTCACAACGCTAAGATGGAGGCATCTCATGAAAGGATTGAAGCTGCTATTCAGAAGATTCAAGCAGACCAAAATCAGATGGCGCAAGACGTGGCAGCTATTCAGGAACATCTGGGCATTAAGTTGTCCTTCAGCGATGTTGTTGAAATAGGAAGACAGGCGGCTGAAGAACCTGCTTCAACAACAGTAGAGATTGCTGCAACTCATGGTGAGGAGACACCTGCTGAGGTTAATACAGCGGTCTCAGCCTCATCCCCTGCTAATAATGAGGACCAGCATCTCTAGGCGTTTAGGACCTTAGGCTTCTTAGTTTTGTTTGTCTTTGTTTCTTTTTGCTTTCGTTTTGTAATGATCATGATGAATGTAATTCTGTTTGATTTATGAACCTTGAGATTGTTAATCATTTCAATTGCTGCATTTCATTTTCATATTGTCTAGTGCGCGCCATAATCTGTTTTGTACACTATTCCAAAATTGTTTTCAACTAAGTTAAAATATTACTGGCATTACTGCTTGTTATTACTAATCTTTTCTAGATTCTTTGTAGAGCAGTATTCAGGTTTGCTCAGGGGGAGCAAACATTTCTCTTTCACCACTTTTTGCCTTAACTGACAAAAGGGGGAGAGAAATTATAACTTGTGCTTTATTTTATCAGTTTTATTGCTCCTAATCCTTATCTTTACTCTCTATGAATATTGAACTTAGGGGGAGCTCTACTAAAACTGTTACTCATAATTATTTTTCTCAAGTTAAAATTGCATGTTTGTCACTTAAATCAAAAAGGGGGAGATTGTTAGACATATGTTCGTTTTTGATGTTATTGACAAGCATCCAATTTGAAATACATCTAACATTGTCAACTGAGAAAAATTTCAGGAACAACAAATTCAATCCTACATACTCGAAACAATTGCTTGGAACTCAAGGAATCAACAAAATCTTGAAGATCCATGAGCACATCGATTAGCACAATCGATTCCATAACAGGGTTGAATAAGTTTACAAAGTTTGGTGTTACCCAATCGATTAGCACAATCGATTTGTACATCCTTAAAGAAAACAAAAGGGCCATCAATCGATTCTCCAAATCGATTGGTACACATATTGGAAAGGCCAAGATTGGATTTGATCTTGGGACTGGATGTAGGTCGTTCAACAACGGCTGAACCAGTATAAATCACTGCGTACAATCTTTCTTACCCTTATCTCTTTTTAATTTCTGCACTGTGCATTTGTCTGATATTGATTAAATGCTTGAATATCTTTCTGCATACTTTGATACTACATGAAAGAATGTTTCCAGCATGATTGTAAGTGAATAAATATCTTGAACAATAAACGTAACTGGTGCATCTCTCAATATATTCTTTGATCCATATACTTTGTGCATTAATTTGTATTGTAGTTTTGGGACCTTATTCTGATGCTTTGTTTAATAAATGTACGATTTGTTAAACTGCTGCGCATATCTCTAAAAATAGGTAATCTTCCGCATAATTTTCATTTAACAGAGGTTACTGGTACCAACAATAAACCCTAATTGGTCAAGAATATGCCTAGGGAGGACGAAAATGACCTAAATGTTAATCCAATGACACAAATTAACTTATTGGATGCACAAGATTGGTTAAAAACCCTAATTGGACAAGAATAAGCCTAGGGAGGATCAAAATGGCCTAATTGATCATCCAATGACACAAACACACCTATTGGATGCAAGAGATTGGTTAAAAACCCTAATGGGACAAGAATATGCCTAGGGAGGACGAAAATGACCTAAATGTTAATCCAATGACACAAATGAAACTATTGGATGCACAAGATTGGTTAAAAACCCTAATTGGACAAGAATAAGCCTAGGGAGGACGAGAATGACCTAATTGATCATCCAATGACACAAACACACCTATTGGATGCAGAAGATTGGTTAAAAACCCTAATTGGACAAGAATAAGCCTAGGGAGGACGAAAATGACCTAATTGATCATCCAATGACACAAACACACCTATTGGATGCACAAGATTGGTTAAAAACCCTACTTGGACAAGAATAAGCCGAGGGAGGACGAAAATGACCTAATTGATCATCCAATGACACAAACACACCTATTGGATGCATAAGATTGGTTAAAAACTCTAATTGGACAAGAATATGCCTAGGGAGGACGAAAATGACCTAATTGATCATCCAATGACACAAACACACCTATTGGATGCACAAGATTGGTTAAAAACCCTAATTGGACAAGAATATGCCTAGGGAGGACGAAAATGACCTAAATGTTCATCCAATGACACAAACACACCTATTGGATGCACAAGAATGGTTAGAAACCCTAATTGGACAAGAATAAGCCTAGGGAGGACGAAAATGACCTAAATGTTCATCCAATGACACAAACACACCTATTGGATGCACAAGATTGGTTAAAAACCCTAATTGGACAAGAATAAGCCTAGGGAGGACAAAAATGACCTAATTGTTAATCCAATGACACAAATGAACTTATTGGAAGCACAAGATTGGTTAAAAACCCTAATTGGACAAGAATAAGCCTAGGGAGGACGAAAATGACCTAAATGTTCATCCAATGACACAAACACACCTATTGGATGCACAAGATTGGTTAGAAACCCTAATTGGACAAGAATAAGTCTAGGGAGGATGAAAATGACCTAAATATTCATCCAATGACACAAATGAACTTATTGGATGCACAAGATTGCTTAAAACCCTAATTGGACAAGAATAAGACTAGGGAGGACGAAAATGACCTAAATGTTAATCCAACGACACAAATGAACTTATTGGATGCACAAGATTGGTTAAAAATGTTAGACATATGTTCGTTTTTGATGTTATTGACAAGCATCCAATTTGAAATACATCTAACATTGTCAACTGAGAAAAATTTCAGGAACAACAAATTCAATCCTACATACTCGAGACAATTGCTTGGAACTCAAGGAATCAACAAAATCTTGAAGATCCATGAGCACATCGATTAGTACAATCGATTCTATAACAGGGTTGAATAAGTTTACAAAGTTTGGTGTTACCCAATCGATTAGCACAATCGATTTGTACTTCCTTAAAGAAAACTAACGGCTCTGTTGGTTGATCTTCCCCAGTAACGGTCATCAAATCGATTGGAGAAATCGATTTCTGGATTTTTTTTCTATAAAAGGAACAGTGACAATCGATTTTCCATCCTTTTCCAATCTTCCTAATCGATTGCAACTTCAATTTTCTGCAATATTTCTCAAAAAGTTTCTGTTTTTCAACTCCCAAACACTTTTCTTTCCTTCAAATCTTCATCGTGTCACAACTTGTGTTAATGGCTCGTGTTAAGCAAACTCAACCCCGAACTCCTTCTCTTTCACCTTCATCTTCTTCATCTAGTGGGAGGACTCCGTCTCCACCACCCACTCTTCCAAAACGGGTACCAATACCTACACACAAGATTGCATCTCAAGATAAGGGTAAAGGTATTGCCCCTGATCAAGGTAAACCCAAAAAGAGAAAGGAAGCTCCGACTGAAAAATTGCTAGCTGACGCAATGAAGGAAATATCACAAAGGAAAAAGAAAAAGAATACTCCACAGAAAAAGACTACTCCAAAGAAATCAACTGCTCCTCCACCAAATCAAGCTGATGAATTCAAACTTCCGCAAGCTTTTGTAAATCGGAAAATACACGAAGCACGCATCTTGGACTTCAGCTACTTCGACAGTAATGGTTTTTCTTTTCAAAACCATCTCCGATTTCATGGTTTAGAAGATTTTTTATCATGTTCGCTTGATACATATCCGAATCTTATACGGATATTCTACTCAAATTTCAAGATGACCGACACCGGCTTCAAAGCAACAGTCAAAGGGAAGAAGATTTCGATGTCTTTCGACGAGTTCTCTACTCTATCAGGACTTCCCTACTTTGGAAACTCAGTGGATGGCAGCACCGAAGCAGACGCTGATGACGACGGATGGGAAGAGTATCTGGATAGGCAAGCAGCTGTGCAGGATCTTATGGTCGAAGGGTTCGTGGAATCTGTTTCACTCCCTATAGGCCAGATGAAGGTTCAGCAACGGATGCTGATGTACGCCCTCACCCGGATGCTGGTTCCACGTTCCGGAAATCACGCAGTTGTGCAACGGCTGGATATTGTGCTACTGTGGGGTCTATGTAAAGAGCTCAAGATGAGCTGGGCATGGATTGTTCTCAGGCACATGCTAGAAGCTGCTCAAGGGAAATTGGTACTTCCGTATCCACAGCTCGTCACGAAGATTCTCACTCACTTCAAGGTATCTCTGAAGGGTGAAGAAGTCTCGAAGACCGTCCTAACATTTGGTGAATCCATCGTGAACCAAATGCAGCTGCGAAAAGTCAATGGAGTTTGGAAGCGACCTCAGACTTCTACTGAACAAACCCAACAAGGTGTTGAACAACCAGCTGCGGAGAATGTTTCAGCAGAATCGGAAGTGCTCACCAAACTGCTTGAATTTATGGCAGCACAAGCAGTTCACAACGCTAAGATGGAGGCATCTCATGAAAGGATTGAAGCTGCTATTCAGAAGATTCAAGCAGACCAAAATCAGATGGCGCAAGACGTGGCAGCTATTCAGGAACATCTGGGCATTAAGTTGTCCTTCAGCGATGTTGTTGAAATAGGAAGACAGGCGGCTGAAGAACCTGCTCCAACAACAGTAGAGATTGCTGCAACTCATGGTGAGGAGACACCTGCTGAGGTTAATACAGCGGTCTCAGCCTCATCCCCTGCTAATAATGAGGACCAGCATCTCTAGGCGTTTAGGACCTTAGGCTTCTTAGTTTTGTTTGTCTTTGTTTCTTTTTGCTTTCATTTTGTAATGATCATGATGAATGTAATTCTGTTTGATTTATGAACCTTGAGATTGTTAATCATTTCAAATGCTGCATTTCATTTTCATATTGTCTAGTGCGCGCCATAATCTGTTTTGAACACTATTTCAAAATTGTTTTCAACTAAGTTAAAATATTACTGGCATTACTGCTTGTTATTACTAATCTTTTCTAGATTCTTTGTAGAGCAGTATTCAGGTTTGCTCAGGTGGAGCTAACATTTCTCTTTCACCACTTTTTGCCTTAACTGACAAAAGGGGGAGAGAAATTATAACTTGTGCTTTATTTTATCAGTTTTATTGCTCCTAATCATTATCTTTACTCTCTATGAATATTGAACTTAGGGGGAGCTCTACTAAAACTGTTACTCATAATTATTTTTCTCAAGTTAAAATTGCATGTTTGTCACTTAAATCAAAAAGGGGGAGATTGTTAGACATATGTTCGTTTTTGATGTTATTGACAAGCATCCAATTTGAAATACATCTAACATTGTCAACTGAGAAAAATTTCAGGAACAACAAATTCAATCCTACATACTCGAGACAATTGCTTGGAACTCAAAGAATCAACAAAATCTTGAAGATCCATGAGCACATCGATTAGTACAATCGATTCTGTAACAGGGTTGAATAAGTTTACAAAGTTTAGTGTTACCCAATCGATTAGCACAATCGATTTGTACATCCTTGAAGAAATCAAACGGGCTATCAATCGATTCTCCAAATCGATTGGTACACATATTGGAAAATAAATTGTACAAGTCAGAGAGCCAGTTTGCCACAAATCGATTAGGCACATCGATTGAGTGAATCACTAAGACTGAACTGATTGTTTAAATCGATTAGACAAATCGATTGATATTCTTACTGAAATAAAAATGTGCAAGTCAGTAGCACGTTTTGCAGGCAATCGATTTGGCAAATCGATTGAAATAATCACTTCTTTAATTTTGTTTTTGTCTACATCGATTGAAACAATCGATTGTTAATGTCCCAGAGCCAAACCTGTTTACTAAATCGATTAGGCCAATCGATTCACTAAAACAAGTCTCAAAATAACTCAGGCCTGGAACATACACAATCGATTACTACAATCTGTTTATATACATCTGTGTAATAAAAGTTGGTATCAATCGACTTGGTAAATCGATTGAATAACCCAACTGATGAAAAGTACTTCAGACTTAAGATCCACAATCGATTGGCACAATCGATTGACATAAAAAGTTTTATAAACAGAGACGACTGAATGGTTAAATCGATTAAGCACATCGATGGTTTTGATCTCGTTGTTTGAACAAAACACATCAAGTCGATTCTGCAAATCGATTTAATCATATACTGTCATCAAAGTTTGAAGAACTACTTAAAATAATCGATTGAGCAAATCGATTAGTATGAACAGTTTCAAGATTCAAGAAAAACAAGACTCGCGAAATCGATTGAAGAAATCGATTAACCAGCATTATGAGTTTAATGAATCGATTGGATAAATCGATTCATATGTTGTTTTTCCTGAAACTATATAAACTGTTTTTCAGTATCTTCTTAATATACACAACAACATACACATAACTTTCTGATATCTTTGTTTCTCACTGTGAAATAACTTTGAACATTACTTTTTCAGTTATGAAGATTCATCTTTCATGATCCACAAGAACTGAGAAAGATTGCTGGAGAAACAACTTTAGAGAAGAAAACTGTTGAAGAAATTTCTGTGTAATTTCTGATTAGATACATCTGTAAACAAATTCTTAAAACAAGTAACATTGAGAAATCCAGTCTTAACTGGTAGTTATCTTCTGTGATTGAGAGGTCTCATCAAGAAGAAACTTGACTGTAATCTTGGAAGAGTTTATGGGAGATAAACTCTGGGATTCAGGGAGATAAGAATAGAATAAGAAGAATCGTTTTAGATTGATAGGCGAGGAGCTAGAACATCTGTAAACGGATTCTGAGATATTCTATTGGAAAGGCCAAGATTGGATTTGATCTTGGGACTGGATGTAGGTCGTTCAACAACGGCTGAACCAGTATAAATCACTGCGTACAATCTTTCTTACCCTTATCTCTTTTTAATTTCTGCAGTGTGTATTTGTTTGATATTGATTGAATGCTTGAATATCTTTCTGCATACTTTGATATTACATGAAAGACTGTTTCCAGCATGATTGTAAGTGAATCAATATCTTGAACAATAAACGTTACTGGTGCATCTCTCAATATATTCTTTGATCCATATACTTTGTGCATTCATTTGTATTGTAGTTTTGGGACCTTATTCTGATGCTGTGTTTAATAAATGTACGATTTGTTAAACTGCTGCGCATATCTCTAAAAATAGGTAATCTTCCGCATAATTTTCATTTAACAGAGGTTACTGGTACCAACAGTTGTTTTATGGTTGCAGAAAAAGTTATGATCGAAATTCGTAATAATGTTGAGTGATGCAGGGCACGGGTAACACTGCAGTTATAGTTTCGTTCTTTGTTTTATGCACAAAATATTCATTGGTACTGCACGGTACAATGCAAACTCCTTACTTAAAATTGAAAGCAAATTATGTGTGCGGAAAAGTAACAAGCTATCATTGTATTTGTGGGTGTTAAGATGCCGATTCATCACAGCCACACATCATACATCACTGCTCACTACTAGCCATCCGTGTTCATCGTACTACTAACAAACAAACACACGTGCGCCAACAATCTTTTTATATAAAAATATACCCAATTTTCCATCCTATCTATTTTTTTTTTTACTAAATCTACTTTTTTTTCTTTACGTATACAAATTCATTTTACCCTAACTTTTTAATAATGTCATTCATAATCACAAGTATAATTTTTTTTCATATATTCAAGGTAACATTTTATTTTATCTTCTTATTCATTTTTTAACGCCAAACACTCTATCTCAAACAACTTTAGCATGATAGCACCCTTATTAACATGAAATTTTTCAACCATATTTTTGAATCAAATTTAAAGTATACCGCATTAACGTGAAGTTCTTTTACACCCACTTTAAAGCAAAGAGGAGTTCTCTAATACATAATACCCAGTCCCACTATGCAGAGGAAGTTGAAGCATCGATAATGTATTTAAAGCATCCTCGAGAAGGCTTCTGCCACGTGGTAACACTAATAGTTGGGGTAGCGTTTGAACAAGTTGGATGCATATTGCTTATCAAAGTCCAAATCTCCAAAAATTTAAAGCAAAACAAATTCTTTAAAAATAAAATAAAAATATTAATTATGAATTTATTAAAAAGTTGATATACTGAATTCTTATTTAATATATCAACTTTTAATTTTAAAAAAAGTACTATATTTATTTCAAAACAACTGTCATTTTATTATCAAAATAATATATTTTAAATGAATGTTATTTTTAAAATAATTTTAAGTATTTTTTTAAATGTATCATTTAATAGATATTATATTTATTATTTTCAAAATATTAATTATATTTTATATTAATGATGATAAAAATTATATTAGTAATAATAAGAATAATTTTGTAAAATAATATTTTATTTTATAGTTTTTAATAAGTATATAAAAATCTTAAATTATTTTAAAACTGAAAGAAGAAGAACCGCTCGATATATTGAGTTTATTTTTGTCCTTTTCATAATTTGATAGAGTTGTTAGGAGACGGTAGGTCTAATAATAGCCTACTCAAATAAAGTATATAATTAACATCACTACGTGACGAGCATGCATATATATAAGGTTGGGAAAGGGAGGATGTCCCACTTAAAAAGATTCTCTATTAAATCATAGTATTTAACATTAATTAAATAATTTTTTTATGAAGTACTTTAATTTAATTAATACTGAAGTAGTATTACAAGTAATATTTTTTTTTGATATTTTTAATGAGAGAAAAAGTTAATTATAGAAAAAATAAATTTGAAATTTTTAAATTAAAAACTGTTATTTAAAGTAATATCCATCATATTAAGTAGCTTTTAATAGTAAATAGTTGAATTTATAGTTTAAATTGAAAAAA
>JBBPBR010000004.1:71763051-71779830 GCA_037974775.1 Cicer pinnatifidum
TTTACTTATAGTTCTTATACTTTTCACTCATAGTTTAAGTGCAAACATTTAATTCTTTATTATAAAACTGCATATTTTCAGTTTCATAATTTGTAGAGATTGAAATGTGAGAAAAAAAAAAAACTAAAATCAAAGTATTAAAAATATACTTAATCGTCTTATTTTTTAAAACGACTTTCTAAATAAATTCTTTAGATTATCTTTAACTTATTTTTCTAATACATAAAATCTAAGTCGGCCTAGGTGAAATTTTAAACAATTGCTTATAATTTTATATCCATTTGTTCAGACCCTACTTTGCCATGCTCGTGGTTTAATCTTGGGATGCCAAAACCGAAGTTTCTTCTCACTGCTACCATCTTATTTCTGGTCTCTTGATCTAGATTTGTCTCCTAGAGTACGATATCAATTGTATTTAAAGAATACTAGTCAATGCAAAGAGTTTTATATTAACCATGATAAAATATTCTCCTCTCTTATAATTTCAAATACATCAACCTTTAAAAATTATTTATATTTTTATTTTGAGATGATATTTTTCAAAGTCTTTTTAGTCTAATAGTTTATGTTAACGATTTAGTTAAAAGTCGCAAGTTATAATTATAAATAATGATTTTTAACTAAATTAATAAAAAAATAATTTAATATATAATTTTCAAAAAAATATATTGATAATTTAATTTTAAAACTAAATTATTTAAAAAAAATTAATTTTTCGATGTTATATCATTAAAGTAAAATAAAATATGTATATTCATTTTATATCCTTATTGTATATTTTATATTTTTTTGGATTGAATCATGGACTTCTTTTAATGTTCCGATTCATATTACTGACGTATGCTTTCGGAGACAAAAATATTATATCGATTGAAAAATAAAACATAATAACTTTTTATTGAAAAAAGTTTATGACATTTAATAGTTTAATCTAATTTTCAATTAAGTCCTTGTACTTGTATATTTTAGCCAGTTGCCTTTTAGTGTATAAAAAGAACCAGTTGGCTTTTGTCAAAAAAAAGTAGCCTGAAATAATTGTTTAACATTTTTGTTGAAATAAATATCGCACTTCAGAGAAGCAGAAGCTAATCCATTTCAGATTCTTACTTTTTTGCTCTTAGATTTGGCTTACAATTAGGCTTTTTTTCCCCCCACAATCATCGCCATTGCTGTTGGCCAACTTATATGTATATGTAAGTACAGCTACTTTTAATTCTTTAATTCGAAATAAAAATCAAAAGGGTCATCATTCTTCAACTACAAAAATATTCAAAAGGGTCACTAGATTCCTAGTCCAAAGTGAACATGTTCATCCATATTGTTTTGTTTCAACCTTTGCCAGCTAACTTTATGTCACCTTGATCTCTTTTTATTTAATTTTTTATAGTAACATATACTAGTATATACTATATCTGAAACTAGCTCCATACTGTTTTATTTATTTATTTCATTTCTTGTAATTGTTCAACATTTACTTACTCAAAGGTTTGATTTTTATGACCAAGTTAGTAATTTTATTTATTTTCCACAAGTTTGTTTATATTTTTTTGTGATATGTTTAGGGTTATGAATGGATGGTAATAAGCATCAAGGTGGTGAAGTAAGTATGATGGAGAAGAAAAGAGAAGTGGTGGTGGCAATTTCAAATGTGGGTGGAGAGACCCATGATCATGAACATGAACATGAACATGAACATAACCATGATCATGAGTTGAAAGGGTTTGAATCTTCACCTCACTTTGTTTCAAAGTCTCCACCTTTTAACTCTGCTTCCCCTGAGATAAGATTCATTCCAAGTCCAAATAAACCCCCAAAAATTCCCACTACAAATGCCAACCTTACAACAAGAAAATCGCTTGCAAGATCAATGTATTCGAAGCCCAAATCAAGGTTTGGTGAACAACCTTACCCCAATGATGGAACCATTTTAGAAGAGAGTGTTACTTGTTCAACTTTGCAAGAACAATTAGCTTTTAGTTCACCTTATAGGAACTCATTCAATAAAGCATCACAGTCGCCTAATTACAAATCTGGAATGGTTAATAGAACCGTTTCAATTACTTCGGTTGTCACTCCCAAAACACCTTTGATGGCGTCTCCGGGTCCTGCTGGTGAGGATCCTGATGAAATCATTTACAGGAAAGTTGAATTTAGTAAAGGCAAGCGTAAGAGACTAAAGACTAAGGTTTTGATTGAATTGTTCATGTTTGCATTCATTACAAGTAGCTTGCTTGCTAGCTTAACTGTTGTGGAACTGAAAAGGACAAAGATTTGGAGTTTGGGGCTTTGGAGGTGGTGTATGCTTGTGATGGTGACCTTTTGTGGCATGTTGGTTACCAAATGGTTCATGCACATTGTCGTTTTCTTGATTGAAATGAACTTCTTGTTGAGGAAAAAGGTTCTTTATTTTGTCCATGGGCTTAAGAAATGTGTCCAAGTCTTCATTTGGATTAGTTCAGTTCTCCTCACATGGGTGCTCTTTATCAATCGCGGGGTCCAACGATCTAAATTGGCCTCAAAGATTTTGGATGGTGTAACCTGGACTCTTGTTTCCCTTCTCATTGGAGCATTTTTATGGGTTATAAAGACATTGTTGCTAAAGATTTTGGCATCGAATTTCCACGTCAAATCTTTCTTTGATCGAATTCAAGAATCGATATTCCATCAGTATGTTCTGCAGACACTCTCTGGGCCTCCTCTTATGGAAGAGGCCGAGAAGGTTGGGAGATCGCAAAGTATCAGCCATTTTAGTTTCAGGAGTACAACCGGTAAAGGTAGCACAAAGAAAGAGGTTATTGATATGGCAAAGCTTCACAAAATGAAGCAAGAGAAAGTTTCCGCGTGGACCATGAAGATTTTGGTAGATGCAGTGATGAATTCAAGGCTGTCCACAATCTCTAATTCACTAGATGAAAGTTTTTATGATGGAGAACCTGAACAAACTGATAAAGAAATTACTAATGAGATGGAAGCAACTGCTGCTGCATATTACATTTTCAGGAACGTTGCTGCTTCCCCGAGTTGCACGTAAGAAATTTACGCCTATTACTTGTAGAGTTGTTTGTTGATTATAGTCATAAATATGATTACTCTATCTATTATCACTGGTATCAGTTTCATGTAAATGTATTTGTCCTGCTCCTTATTTTGATATATGCCACTCTTGTTGCTGCTAAAAATTGCTTCTCATTATGAATAGAGACATCGACGAAAATGAACTCCGCAGGTTCTTGATTAAGGAAGAAGTGCCTTTTGTGTTTCCCCTACTGGCTCAATCAGAGACAGGGCTAATTACTAGAAAATCTTTAGCTAATTGGGTGGTAAGGTCTTCTATGTTTGTTAAAAATTTGTTGTTGCAACAAAAATTCGAGATTCCACTTGGACCGTAATTTTTTGTATTTTTCAGTTGAAGGTATATCAAGAACGTAAAGCACTTGCACATGCGTTGAGCGACACAAAAACGGCTGTAAAACAGTTAAACAAGCTTGTGACAGGGGTCATAGTAGTGGTGACCATAGTAGTTTGGCTTCTTCTAATGGAGATTGCAACAACAAAAGTACTTGTATTCCTTTCGTCACAGCTAGTACTTGCAGCTTTCATGTTCGGAAACACGTGCAAGAATATATTTGAAGCCATCATCTTCGTGTTTGTAATGCATCCATTCGATGTTGGCGATCGATGTGTTATAGATGGTGTTGAGGTAATTAATTTATAGTAGCCAAACTTAATTTTCGTTGTTTAAGCTTTTCTTATTTATTATGGCTTCTGATAATTTGGCAGCTATTGGTTGAAGAAATGAATATACTGACAACAGTATTCTTGAAGCTTAATAATGAAAAGGTGTACTATCCTAATTCTGTTCTGGCCACGAAACCGATTAGCAATTACTACAGAAGCCCGCATATGGTTGACAACGTACATTTTTCGATCGATTTTACGACACCAGCTGAGAAAATTGGGGCACTGAAAGAAAAAGTTAAGAGGTAAGCTAATTGTTCTTCATGATTGAAGAAGTAGTCTATAGAATCATTTTTTCGCACTTTTTTTCTATGGAGATTAAAAAATATGACTGAAGTTTTATCACTAAATTGGAACAACTACTATTGATGTCTTATTAGTATTTCTATGTTCTAATGTCTTTTTAAAAAATAGGTATTTGGAGAGGAATCCGCAATCCTGGTATCCGAATCTAGGGTTGGTAGTGAAGGAGATTGAAAATGTAAATAAGATTAAGATGGGTCTTTTTGTTACTCACACAATGAACTTTCAAGAGTTTGGGGAGAAGACCAACAGGAGAAGTGAACTGGTGATGGAAGTAAAGAAAATATTTGAAGAACTCAATATCACATACAACCTTATTCCGCAAGGTGTTCATGTCAGACACATGGAACATGATTCAAATTTACTCAAATGATGATTCTTATTCACTGCTATGCAATTGCATGTATGTGCTCCTCCAGTTTCTTTGGTCTGCCAAATACCATCAGTTCTTTTCTTCGGTTGACTTAATTCATGTATCTTGATTGTTGGGAGTGGTTTTATAGTGAAAGTAAAGGTTTAGCAGACTGTGTTAACAATATTTTTACATCTGATTATTTCATTATGTATTACTTCTGATATTTGTTGTATGGAGGTTTTGTGCCCCTTATTATTCTAGCATTTGGTATATGTAAATATACTTTTTTTCTTCTTTTAATTCCTGTAAAAATATGTTTTTGTTTTTCGTCCTTTCAAACATTCATTTTGCTTTCGGTTCTTTTTTTTTTTTTAACCCATACAAAATTTGTTCATATTGAAATTCGTCTAATGTGTCTAGTATTTATTTTACTCCTTTATCAAACTCATACTAGTTAGACTAAAATCAAATATTCTATATATTACATGGACTGATTTCAATATAAACAAATTTGCAGAAACAAAACATAAAGAAGCAAGAGCAAAATGTGACATATTTGTAAGGATGAAGAACATTTTTTTTTTTACGGAGACTAAACAAAAACAAAAATAATATATTTGCATGACCGAATACATATTCAACTTTTTTCTTATCATAATTTGATCTTCTCTCTTATTTTATGTAGAGGTTCTAATAAGTGAGATAGATCCAAAGCTCCAAATGAAAGGATTAAGGATTTTTTTTGTTCAAAAGTAAGTAAATAAACATACACACTCAGTAACTTCCATAACATTACAAAAAATCAATAACTAACATCTTTAAGGTATGCATTAGATTATGGCAAGTGTAACCTTATCAATTGATAACCTTATCCTACAAATATCAGGTGGAGAATGGTCCACGTAGGATAAAGTACGTGTGCCACATCATCTGAAAATCTCCACTTTGCACCTATCAGTCTATCACAATCTTATTGTATTAATTTACCTTACCAGAAATCCAGAATATCTGAGCAACCACATCACAAGCAAAACAGACAAGAGCAAAAAAAATGGCTTCTGCTTCTGTTGCAACGGCTTTACCACTGAGGTCTGCTACACAGAACAGTCTAAAAAGGCCATCATCTGAATCATTTTTCAGTCCGTTACCAGTAAAACAACCAAAGAGGGTCACACATTCAAAATCCAAGCTTGAAGTTCATGCATCTTTGAAACAGAAGGCAGGGACAGGACTTACAGCAGCATCCTTGACAGCTTCCATGGTTATACCTGAGGTGGCTCATGCAGCTGGATCTGATCTCTCACCATCTCTTCAGAACTTTCTACTAAGCATTTTTGCTGGTGGAGCTGTGCTAACAGCTATTTTTGGAGCTGTTTTTGGAGTAGCCAACTTTGATCCGGTTAAAAGAGCTTAAATAAGTATGCTTTGAAAAGCTATAAAATTTTATGTCCTATATAATTTCTGTGTTATGTATCTAATACTATATGTTTATGCAACTGGGTTGCTTTGTATGTTTGTTTACTAAATTGTTAATCCCAGTGCTTTTCTTTTACTCTCCTTATTCTTTTTATTTTTATTTGATTGCATTGAACCAAATTGCTGAAACTATCCTAAAACTAGTGATTCAATTCAGCTAAAAGCTCAAACTAGTATCAAATCATCAAAACATCATTGAGTAGTCTATAATGTTATAATAAGTAGTATTGTCATTCAGATACTTTCATTTCATGATAATAAGTTGTATCTTTCAGTAATTAATTTAAGAACTAATTTAGGTTTTTGACTGACTCAACGTCCTACAATTTTAAGGACTAACCAACTCGAGTCCCTCAAAGATATTTGTGTTCATGCTTTACCTTTGAAGTGAAATCTGAGCTCAGAGGCGATAAGCCACACCATGTTCAGAATCTAGCATTTTCTTTACTGTACACACGAGTTTTACTCTGCAGCCTGAAACATGAAACTAACATGATTTTGGTGTCAAGGTTCAACAAACATGTATTTAAGTGGAAACATTAATGTATGTAGCACTGACATTTTAAATTGAAGGAATGTTGACATGGTACACGTTATTAATATCGTGTATGATGTCTTAAGTGTATATCTGTGCTAGGGAGCTTCATAAATGTCCATATCATAATCATTAATCATAGTTCTTCATTGAATAGTTTTGACGAGGTTAAGTTAATTTACCTGATATTGTGTGGATATCTGGGGTTGGGAAGTGTTTGAACTGCAAAAAGAAATGTACTTACGAATATGAAAGAGTCTTGTTTATGGTGGTAGATGACTGAAACTAGTCACCAATTAGATGGAGCAACTCACCATTTATTCTTTCTTAAATTCTTTTGTCCATTTCCTCAGAACCAATTAATTATATTATTATGCAGTTATACACAGTAATCAAATATCTATTATTGATTTGAGATCAAACGGTTGTGAGTTATAACTGCATTACAGCAGGGAATTTGTTTCCTGTCTAAAGGCTGGATTTAAAACATAATATAAATAAATACATGTACAAAACATTGATGATAAAGTTACATTTTACTATGAATCGGTAGTTATCAGAAATTCTAACGACTCAATATTCTTTAAAAGTAATAGTTTACGATTCTTCTTGTTTTTATGGATGACCAGATTAATGTGGATGCAATACATATTTGTTTGGCTGTATTTTAAACAATCATTATTCAAGCCACTATTTGAATCATCATTCAATATATATATATATAATTTTAATAATAAATCAGAAACTTTTTATTATTATTTCATAACAAAATCTATGTAGTATTCATAACTATTGTAAGTTACAAGCATGTTAATAGTGCCATTAGTATTACAAGAAAGTCACTAATAATGAGCAATGTCATTTAGTTACGAGAGATACAAAACATCCACAACATAAAAATTGCCAAAATAAACGCCGTTGCCGGGGATCGAACCCGGGTCACCCGCGTGACAGGCGGGAATACTTACCACTATACTACAACGACTTGTTTGTTATTTACATCTCTTTTGCAAATATCTATGTAAAATAATAATATTTATTGTGAATCAGATAACACGTTTGTGGCAAAGATCCGTTGCGTTATCTCACCCATATTTGATAATGATATTCGTTGAAAAAATAAAATAGAAGAAAGAGCAAGAAATGAAAAGTTAGCCTAGGCAATGGCCTTGTCCTCCACCACTACCACTCGTACAGTATACATTCCAAGTAACAGAATTCTAAACACTCAACCACCCAAATTGGGATTCTCAACTACTGTTGTTTTTGGTGTGAAATTACAGCGGAGAATATGCATCAGAAATTCCAGTGAAAACTCTACCGGGGAAACAGAGGTAGAGTCAGAGAGTTCCATTGAAGTTCCAAAGGAATCATCCTCTTTAATTTCTACTCTCAATGTTGAAAGGGCTCTCCGTGGCATACGTAAGTTTATATGTTAATTAATAATGTATGCTTAAAATTGCATTGAATTGATGAAGATATGGTTTAGAATGCTGCAGCAATTACAGACGCAGATCATTATGCTACACTCGGCATTCCAAGAGGATGTCCCTATGACATGGTACCGCTTGCGTATAACAACAAGCTTCGAGAATTGGAGACTCAAGGTTTAGAAGAAGACCTACTCAACAAGAAATTGGAACTTCTCCGAGTCAGTTTACATATTTATATTATTTTAATTAGTACCATTGCCAAGACCAAGACCTCATAGCTGCAGTTGTTGATAGTAATTTACAAATTAGAACTATGATCGTGATGTAATGATTTCGTTAACCTTTCTATAGGAATCATACACAATCATGTCATCGCCAGAAGAAAGAAGAATATACGACTGGAGTTTGGCCAGAGCAGATAACACAGACAAATACATTTGGCCATTTGAGGTTGATGTTTCAGAGATACAAAAAGGAGATCCTCCACCACCGGTACTTAGTTATTCCTATTTCTCAACATCCTGTATTAATAAGGATGTGAAATTCTCTCAAACATGGTATTGAATTGTTAAAGTGATACATGTTAGGATATTTGTTTACCTTTTGATAAATCATGTTAGGAAATTTTTATTCTTGAACTAATTTATTTATTTATTTATTAAACAATATTTCCAATTTTCATGGGCAGGAACCTGAGGATGTTGGACCAACCAGACTGGTTGGATACTTCCTATTGGGATGGATACTGCTAGCATTTGTGCTATCTATTTATCTAAACTTATAGAAACAAGTTTATTATGCATCAATGCATGGAACTTTTTTCCCCCAAAGAAACAATATGATGTTATGTAATGGACAAGTGTTTTGATTTGAATGAAATTCTAAGTTCTATTTTAAACAATCGAATCTGAACATTTAACACTCATTTTTTTCCTCATTCAACAACACTAGAAGATTAAGTCCTATGGGAAAAAATATGTTATTATTTGATATAATCTAAAACTAATTAATCAAAGAATAAAAGTTGCTATTGCATGTCACTTAAACATGGTGATCAGTTCCTACCAAATGAAATGTTATTCTATCAAAAAAAGGAAAATGTTTGCTTCAACTTTCAACTAATTGAATAGACTACACACTCACTCAATTTGGAGATAGAAAAAACAAGTTCCCAAGTTCAGCTCAGGCTCTTCAGAGAGATCATGATCTTACAACTTTATCTGTTGATGTCATTTAGCACAACTCTGGTTTCCTTGATCTCTCAAAGAATGAACTATGGCCTTAAATATCATCCCATTCACTCTTAGTTAAACTATATTTTGAACATTTGCTCTTAATCTTGCTCTTGTTGCCACTTTATTTAATTCACTGCATAATTCTATAAGTTGGTTTAGGATATGTTCGCCCACAAATAAATTATTCATGAATCTCAATGAAGGCACCTTCTTTCTGGAATGATCATCACTCATCAGCTAGTTTCTTTTCTTTTTCCCTTCACTTTCACTTCATTGCAGCCTTCATATGCTTTGCAACATTACTTGTTTTACATCTCGACCAAAATTCAGCATATGGAAATTAATATAATCAACAAATTTAATCTTTTTTTCTAACATTAACTCAAATTGCATTTAAAATAAAATTGAAATAATCCTTACAATCATCTATTTGTGTCACTAAGTGGAGGGAGTTTTTACACACAACTTGAATCTTCGACCAATTGTTTTCTCTATTCTAGCGACAATGAAAGACTCTCTCCGTTTAGCAATATCTTGTTTACGTGCTTTGGCAATAGCCAATAGCTTCTCTTTCATATACTTCACTTTCTTCACGCCTCCAAGTTTCTTCCCTATCTGTGGGGTGGTAATGGAGATGGTAAGAAGATTTCAAGGATTAAGTGGATAATATGCTTGCCAAAGGACAAAGGTGGATAAGGGAGATGTTTAAATGATAAGGATGCGTGTTGGTGTGGCTTGTTGATGTACAAGTACAATGATTTAGAAACATTCTTGTGGCATAACTGATCCAATGCTTAAGGGATGTTCTATCAGGTGGGGAGATTTAGTATTGACAGGTGTAGGTGGTGTTTATTCGAAAATGAGGATGCAAATGCAGAAGAACACCAAATTCAGTTTTATTGACCGTGGAGCTAAATATGAACATGAACATGTGTTGATAACAATGATGGGAAACATAGGGATGAGAAACAAAAACATGTTGGTTAGGAGAGACAAACAAGGAAAGCTTCGGTGACAACAAATGGAAGCATATTAGCAGCTCCCATTGATTACTATACCCATATTACTGGCTCTTAAATAGAAAAAAGATAAGCAACTCGTCCAAGTTTGAAAAAGAGATAGATAAATTAAATATATTTATTTTGATACACATAATGTTAACTGTATGCACTATAGCTATTCATAGTATTGATTCTAATTGCTTTAAATCAGGGTCCGAGCTCTCTGTTTCCACCTCTTCGCGGTCCAGGTATGAATCAGCTACAACTTTTCCCTTACTCAGCACATCCGATGGTACTGTTTGTAAGAGGCTGAAACAGAAAGCTCATTAAGAATACCATCTTTCTCTTTCGTGTGTGTAAGACCATAAGTTGGTATGACATGAGGGGAAATGTGAGGCACAAGGGTTACTTAATATGCAAAATAGATACTCTGCAACTGACTTTATGGTGCAGTCCACCGCACTATGAAGCCAGCTGCAAAGTATCCAAGCCCTTATTAGAAAATGGAGGAAAGCTGCACAAGAAATCACCTGTCCAGAGCGATAAGGGCAGATTTGACTTTTGCCTTCATTGATTTGACTGAGGCTTCAGGATCATTACGTGATGCATGTAGAAGCAAGGAATCAAGTTCCTCCAGTGACCTTCAGAAACAGAATTCTTCAGTTGGGGTTTAAGTTTTTCACAATCATAAAATTTATTTCCATATGGCCGATAGCTCAGTTGCTAATGGTGATAGTTAATTCAAGCACATTATTTTCATAATAATTTTTGCGGGAAATTGATTATTTTACCTCAGACATTCATCAACATTGTTGAATGCAGTTTTACCATTGCCACTGTCAGAAGCATATTGGGCAACCTATAAAAAGATTGTGAAGCACTAATTAACTTTCATATATGTGAATATATACGATATAAAGTAAATGATGAGAAACATGGAGAAGGAGAAATAGATTATCCTAATGATATCATATCAACAATGGTTTGAGCTTTAAAACAATCAATGAAGCTATTCGTTGTTCTATGTTGTTTAGGAATTTTTTAAAATTTGCTTGGTATGGAAGAAACTGGCTGTATCAGCATTTTATAGCATTCAAAGGCATAAGAGAATAAGAACCATGAAAGGGAGAGTGAAGATGATCTTGGAAGTTGAAAGAAGCCTTTACTTACTGCTCGAATATTTATACGAAGAGATGCTGCAGGCCCAGAGCGAAGAAGAGACCGGCAGAGGGCAAATTGGGGTTCATTGCCCTCTAAAGTTTTCTCTATAGTAGTAGAAAGAAAGGCATTAGTAGATTTTATATCAACTCCAGTTTATGATAATTGCAGACCATGTGAAATGAATACCTACAGCAATCCTTAATGTGAAGGGAAAACATGGAAAGTAATGACAAGAAGATTCGACAAAATGAACCAAGAGAATAAATGCATACAGGTATCACAATGAAGTCAAATTTAACAATCAAAAAAGAAATATATATCTCATCAGATTTGTGTTTATAAAGTGTTTATTTGTTTTCTCATAGTTACCTTAGCAAATGTGCCAATCCAAAAGAGAAAAATGATGAACAATTAACAGGGCCAGTGGGAAGCCTGACAAATTGTACAATAATACCAAGTACAAAATAAACAAATAACACCAAAATCACAAAGATCTTCTGATATCTATCACAACAAAGGTAGGTTACGGAAAAATTGGCATTACCCAAGTCCTTGATCTGGAACTGTGTGAGTATTACAGCTGGTACATAAGCCTCCAGAGGATCTAGCTTTTTTCTAGCGCATTTAAGAACAAATAAGATTCAGAATGGTCATTCTTTGAACAAACAAATCTAAAACACAGAGATAACAACTCTAATCTAATTCAAGGACTATGGCCTTCTCAAATCTAGCCAATACAACAAAATTATGAATGCTTATTTGTGTAAGATAAGTAAAACCTAATGAAAAGTAACTTGTAACCTATCAAGCCCATATACTTGATACGACAAGGATACAAGGATATAGGAAACTCTTAAAATCTAAATATATGATAAAAGCCTAGACACTTTAACATACATTTATAAAAAAAATATGCATGTTTCATATAAATACATGGTATTTGTAAAGAGACTTTGAGGTATTTAATATATAACTATAACTATACATGCAGATAATGATCACAACTTACAAAAAACAACTACTTGTGAACCAACAAAAATCATAGAGATGTATCTTTCTCTTATCCATATCAATAATACATTCTTTTTCTTTGTAAATATATCATAAAAGTATTTTTTTTCCCGAACAAATGCCAAAATATCATTAGTCCTATTTAAATTAAATCTGAACTGTATTCAATTGCTCATAACTCTATTCCATTGCTTGCTATTTACCGTCTAATAGTAATCATATCATTTTCATATCTCCATTCTCATTATCCAAAACCTGCAGAGCTTATAAGTCTAAATCCCCAAGAGACAACTCTTCCAATTCAATAAGTCCATCACCACCACCATCATATACATCTTCACTAACATCATACAATCATTGCATGGCTCTTCTTTTATATCCTCAAAGAACAAATAAAGGAGTATGTACTCCAATTCCGCTCGTAGCATGATGAAGAATAAGGCTCTAAAAGAGCTTAAGAGCAACTCATTTTTTGGTATTAAGTGAGCCTTATGTGTACACATCATTGATTTCTACTTTTTCAACTTCAGTACTTAATATGCTGGCACATTATGACTCGAAAAAATTATCAAATGGATCTCACCAATAATATCACATTGATATAATGTCTACCATTTGATTTGGCCCCAAAATTTAATGGAAACTAGTAGCATTTAAACACCGCCATTGGAATATCTTGTCCGTAGAAGTTAACTAACTATAGAAATTTACTATTAGACAAATACATAGCAAAGGAGTATGAAAAGTATAATTCCAAATCAAATTTAAGCGAAGGTGATACGAATATTTAGTAACTTGAATGAAAGAGAAAGGAATGAGTGAGTGATGAATGAGAGCGTACCTCTTAACATATTTGTCCATAAAACTTCCTTCAGCAGCAGCTCCTGCAACATGGAAGATAAGACCAACTCAATGTGAAGAAGAAGAAGAAGATGAGGGTGAAAGTGTTACCGTAAACAGAGAGAGAGAGAGAGAGAGAGAGAGTACATACGGTTAGGAATGAGAAGGAAGTGGGAGAGAACTAGAGAGATGGACACCGTGCGCCGGCCTTCCCTCCATGATGGCGCTGACACTTCACAGCTCACACAACGCGTCGCCTTACGACTGGAACACTGCAAGGGTTTGATGTTGCTAACATGCGCGGGGGTGACAGCTGATGCCATACTTAAACAACATAATAATAATCAGAAGAAGGAAGGGTAACGTTATCAATTTGCTGGCTCTTATCCCTTTCCCGTTAACTTTTCTTCTCCTCACAAACAAACCACTCCTTTCTTTTCCCACCATAATTGCAAATATACCCTTCATTCTATTAAAATTTAAAATTAACCGCGCTTCAGTATATTAAATTAAATGTTATTACAATTACCATTTGATTTCAACTTACATGATATATATTATTCTTTGTCTATATTGATATTCTTTATTTGTTTTTTGTGATAAAACTTTAGGATAAAGGGACAATGTTTTATATTATTAATTTTAATAATAAAAATAATTTTTTGCTTAATGTTATTAAAGAATACAATCATAATACAATAATACAATAATTACATATGAAAAACTCTAAATTTGAAAGAAGAAAAAACTAAATTCGTTATCTAATTATATTCAAATAATAGTATTGTCTGAATTTTTGTCGTATACATAGATTTCTCTTAAATATCTTATAATTCCTCCAAAATAAATATTTGAATTGTTAAAAGATTTGCATAGCACGAGATGTAGTTTGGAAATGTAGAGTTGGTTGTCAATTTTGTAATTGTTGACTTAGGATCGATCCAAATTTTAAAAGTAACGGTTGAGTTAAGATCAACCAAATTTTTAAGATGATATCAAAGGTTTTCTAAAATTCGTTTGATTACATACTATCATATTAGTCTCATCGAGTCACTCAAGCCACAACGAATATATCAAGTGATAGACATGAGAGTTGTGTTAAGAGTCACGGATTAGATTAAATATGGCTTATAGACGTGTTTATAAGTGATTGGACCATCTCTTTATTTATAATATATTAAAATAACTTTTAAACTCTATTGAATGATATGTGACACACTTATATGTCACATCGTAATATTTGTGTCACATCATTTATATTTTTATGAGATACTCTTCATATGTCTCAAGTATCAACAATTCATCAAACATTTTCTATTTCTCAATTTAGATTTTATTTCTCACACATTATACATATGTTCAAAATCTATACATTAAAGATTTTCATAAAAATAGTTCTATCATCCTCCCACTCCAATCAACTTTAATTGTTCCTCTATTTTTTTAGGAATGCTACTTCTCATTTATAATTTTAGATATCTCTGCACATGAATTGGTAACAAAATGTCTTACTAATGTTATCTCATCGTAAAAGATCAAGTGATCATTTGCAAATATAAATTGTTTACACAAACTACGCAAAACACCTCTTGTGTTTTGAGGCATTTTAATGGGCACCAAAGACAAAAAAACTTGAAATCGAAACATATCCACACATTTCAAAGGTACATATTTTAAATTTGAAAAACTGAATTTATATGTAAAAAATAATTAAAATATTTGTAATTATTTTTCATTCTATTAGATCTTCATCAAACATTTAATTTTTATTGGATCAATATATAGCTTATATCCTCAAATTATCAATAAAATTTGTAACTTTATTAACAAACCTGTTACAACCTTCAAACATAAATCTTACATATTTAATTTATTCAATATTCAAGAATTCAGTCATTTCGCGTCTCACTCAACTATAATAAAATTTTAAATAACACGAACTTAATTGTTTTTTTTTATTTTTTTAATAAAAACAATTGATCAGCGTCATTTTATTATTTTTTTTAGTTTTTTTAATAATTAATAAATAATTGAAATTGACATTTACTTTAAACAAAATACCACGTGTTAACAAATTAATTCATATATAACACTGTAGTACCCTAATTTTGTCCAAGAATAAATCAAAAAGGAAAATATATATACTAAAAAAGAAGTAAATATATTTACAATAAGTAATCTCATTAATTTACAATGTCAAATAAAGCAATAAATTTTTAAATTAGAATTACAATTAAATTACAACCATAAATATTAAATCAAATTAAATTACAATAAGATTTAAACCAAACTAAATTAAGACAGCCTGCTTTGGCTCTGTTTTGTTGTTGTTGCTTCATCTCTGTTCATGATGCAGTGTTTGGCCCTGTGTAGTTGCTGCCTTTCTGTTTCATATACAGTGTCATTGACCTTTTGCCTTGTAACTAATTGCAGAAACATAAAGAGATAACTTTCATAAATCAGCCATTGTACATATCATAGTTAACAAAGAGACAAATCTTTGAGTTTAAAAAAACAGAAACTAAATGACAAATAAAAGCTCAGCAAAGCTCAGATCAAAACAAATAATGAAAGCATCAAAGATGCAGAAAAACGCAGATGATGAGCAAATAAATCAGAACACCAAACAGGACATTGATAGAGAAGGATCAAGGCAGACAAAGAAAGCAACTAAACATATAAAAAACTCTATAAATACACCCTATAAAATTTCAAAAAGGGGGAGGATCTGAAATTAACTCTACTGAAAAACACACTTACAAAAAACGAAAAAAGGAAGAAATCAGAAGGAGTTTTTAGGAACAAACAACAATATTAAGGTATTTTTTCTTCAATATATATACCTTGCTATTTATCATCATCATCAAAATCACTCTTTTATTTTAAAAAAAAATATATAAACTTTTATTTAATGAACAAAAATAAATCCGAACCTGTCTTCTTCATTGCTGCTATTGTCGATGCCGCCGTTGCCATGGTCGTCACTGGCAGTGTCACCATCATCGAGGTTGTGTCGCTGGTGACGCTAAGGTCGCCGTTGGCGCTAAGGCCGCCGTTTGGCATGGTGGTCGCCCTCATTACTTCTTTATTCCTCTTCATTTTCCTTTTGTTCCATTGATTTACCCACCCATATTTCCCCTTCAACTTTCAAAACAAAGAATGGAATAAGGAACAGGGAATGAAAAGAGAGTGGAACAAAGAAGAAGAAAAAGGTTCCTTGTTTTGTCTGAAGCCAAGCGGCCGCCTCCCCCTCTAACTAGGGTTTCTATTGTGTTTGTTTTGGTCCTCTTTTCTTATGTTAGTTTGGGCTTGGGTTTTAAACAAAAAGTATATTGATTTGTTCAAACTCAGCCCATTAAGAGTTTAAAAAAAAACACACATATCAAGTTTTTTAAAAAACACATTTAGAGTTAGTAAAAAAAAACTAAACATGTTATTTAAACTCAGCCCATGTAGAGTTAGGCAAAAAAATAAAAAATAAAAAAATATCAAGTTTTAAAAAAATTCATATATCAAGTTTTAAAATAAAACACAAATATCAATTATAAAAAAAACACAAATAAAATATTTTATTAAAGATTAATTGGATTTAACATCTTTTTAATTTTTGAGTTGATAGTACACAAGTGGTGTTCTAGAGTTCTTTTTATTTTATTTATGTATTTATTTATTTATGTTATTTGCTTATGTT
>JBBPBR010000004.1:71803176-71836990 GCA_037974775.1 Cicer pinnatifidum
GCAATATTACATATTTGATTTTAAAAGTTTTTTGCATTGTAGTTATGTTGATATGTGCCAAAAAAATTCTATTGAAAATTAAATTTATGGGTTTTATTTGAAACTTTTGATGAATTTTTTGAAATTTTGCAAACAATAAGGATAACATTGTTGACATTTTAAAACATAAAAGATCAAATTGTCACTTAAAATTAAAATAAATGACCAAATCGGAAAGAAAAAAAAAAGATAAAGGACTAAAACGTTAACTGAAATTAAGTTAAGGGACTACAGGTGGTATTTACCCTAAATTATAAATAGATAACCAAAATATGTAATTCACGTTTATTTTTGTTTAAAATTTCTACATGTTGGACTTTATGTTCAACATGCTAATTTCTTGTAATTCAACAATTGTATTTATCCAAAAAAAAATTAAGAATTGTTTGGAGTTGTGTAGTATGCTAAGACTTGAACCATTGACAATTGATAACATTCAGAATTTAAGAGATGAAATGTAACTATGTAATTCAGTGACTCGCCTCTCAGGTTTGCTATTATTTATATGAAGTCAGTAAATGAGATCCTATAGTACAATTTAATATATAGCATTTAGTATACATGATAAATGAAGAATATTAATTATGAAAAATTAGTCTGTATTCTCTTCCAACTTTGAACATTAACTAACATTTATCTCAAAAACAAAAAGGAAGAAGATTTTTGAACACTAAACTTTCAGACAGGAACCCTCACCAGAGGAAAACCAGTTGTTTCTGCCATAAGCTCTATTCATTATGGAGAGTCGGAAATTCTTCAGATTGCTGCGGCAGTGGAGAAAACTGCATCTCATCCAATAGCAAAGGCTATTATTAATAAAGCTGAGTCATTAGAGTTAGTCCTTCCACTCACAAAAGGGCAGATAGTTGAACCAGGTTTTGGAACCTTGGCAGAAGTAAACGGCCGTTTGGTTGCAGTTGGGTCATTGCATTGGGTCAATGAAAGATTCGTGACAAGAATGAACCCATCTGACTTGATGAATCTGGAACATACTTTGATGAACCATTCATCAAATACATCATCTTCAAAGTATTCAAAAACTGTTGTCTATGTTGGACGTGAAGGAGAAGGCATCATTGGTGCTATTGCCATATCTGACATTGTGCGTGAAGATGCTGAATCTACTGTAACGAGGTACTTATATTTTTCTTTTTTTTATGGTACTCCTCAGAACATTACAACTCATTTTAGGCAAGTAACACTATTGTTTCTTCTTTCTGGCCATATGTGAAGTTGGTTCAATTTTCAGAAAGAGGGGCAGTGCATATTTTTGTACTAGCCTTCACTTCAACCTCAAAGCTAATGATGCACCCTTTCCTTATCCATTTGTTAGTTTCTGATAAAATTGTATGAAAAAACATGATAAAAATATTTCTACTATCTTGGAACCACCCAACTGATTAGTGGTTAATGATGTTCAATATATGGTTAATGGGTAACTACTCCTGAACTTAATTAACTGCTAATTATTCATAAACTGGAAAGATTTATATTAATAATTTTTTTGTACTTACCCTCTTTTTATGTGCGCATGCAGTTTTTTATGACTGTAATCCTCTAGGAGAAAGTTTATAAAGTTTTACTGCTTCATGTTGAGTTTACCGTTCGCAACATCATATTGATTTGTAACAAGTTTATGGACATTTTTTAGTTGAACAAGGCTACCTAACAAAATTGTTTTACATTTCTCCTTATGACATGGATATTGTATTAAACGGTCTGTACTTGCTTGCGTCATTTCCCTTTACGATTTAGGACTATTCGCTAAAGTTTGACCATTCAAATCTACACTTTGTGCTGGATTTCATATTGCATAGATTTGAAGTACTTGACAATATCAAGTATGTTCTGTTGTTTTCTACTGCTTGGTGGTTGCATTTTCTGGCTGACTCTGTTGTCTTTATTGCAAGGCTTAAGAAGAAAGGGATTAAAACATTCCTCTTATCAGGAGACAGGGAAGAAGCAGTTGCAACGATAGCAGAGACAGTTGGAATTGAAAAAGATTTTGTCAAAGCAGCATTGTCTCCACAGCAGAAGTCTGCATTTATTTCAGCTCTGAAAGCTGCTGGACATCATGTTGCGATGGTAAGATGACAGTTATACCTAGTAAACTGCCCCCTCCCCCACTAAACACAAGAAACTCTCTGTAACACTCTCTAGCTAAGTAGAGTATGGTGATATGATAAAAGGTCCTAGGGTCGGGTTTGGTAGACGGGTTAGAACAAGACAAAGTAGAACATATAAATGTCCATGATGTAATTTAGTGCTTTTGTTGGTCTACACCATTGGTATCTGTAAGTCATATATGACCCCCGACTAATCAAAGCTGCGCTGGGTGGACCCACAAGAGTGAAAAAGATCTTTCCATGCTTATTTTTTTCATTCACAATACTCAAGCTCAAGACTTTATTTAAGGGGAACCTAGCTCTTCTTCACTTGGACCAACATTCATTAAAAAAGTCAGACATTTTGGTTTCACTGATTAAAGTGGAACCACATAGGACAAAACAGATTGTCCCGTTCCATTCTGTCCATATGTCTAACACTACCTTAAAGTGATAGCGAATCTGGTCTTTAGGTACTGCATGTATCTGTTACACTAAATTATTGGATTTATTTTTATTTTTTATGTTGTTATGATATTTATGCTTGCCTTTAATTGAATAGCATGACAATGGAGCAGTTGCACACTGAAATACTTTTGCTATAAGCATCACACTTTTTACTAGCATGCATCTAGGAATGAATATTGAATAAAATATGGTAGCTTACTAAGACAATTTTTTCTCTCCTTCTATAAGGTAGGTGATGGGATAAATGATGCACCCTCATTGGCTGCAGCTGATGTTGGGATCGCTCTGCAGAATGAAGCTCAAGAGAATGCTGCCTCAGATGCAGCATCCATTATACTTCTGGGCAACAAAATTTCACAGGTATGTCATTCTGATGTCTGAGATTCATTAATTTGCTTTTATGTCATTCTGATGGTAAATGTGTGACAAGGTGAAATTTTGATTACCCAAAAATTTTGTCACTTGTGGCAACTCTAAGGGTGTGTTTGGGGAGATGGGTTTTGAAGGGGAAGGGAGGGAGGACTTAGTTTTCTTTTCCAAATTAAGGAAGCTTTAAGATATATCTTAAAATAAATCAAGTGGAATTGAGATGTTATATGATCATTATCATGTTATTCTTTCAATTTCTTTAACATCTTAAATATATTGCAAAATATAGACTTAGTTCTTCAAAGTCCTCCCCTCCAAACTCATCCAAAACCCAACTCCCTAAAATACCCTAAAAAGGTTAAATAAGTTTTTAGTTCTTATAAAATTTCACTATTTTATTTTAGTCCTTATAAAAAATTTCGTTAACTTTTAGTCATCTAAAAATTTCGTTTTCATTTTTGTTCTCTGATTTTAAATCAATTCTTGTGTGTTCTACGAATTTTTGAATGATTTTTTGCAGTAATGTTTAAGATATTATAAGAAAATTTCCCTCAAAAATTTATAATGTTTTAACAAAAGATAAATTAAATATGAAATTTTAAACGTCAAAAGGTTAAAAATTCATATTTAATCATTCATTTGTTGAAAAATTCTTAATTTTTGTAAGAAAATTCTTGAATATGTTAAAAACATTATTGCAAAAAATTATTCAAAAAATTATTCAAAAATTTATAACATAGACAAGAGTTGGTTTAAAATTAGAGACCATAAATGAAAATAAAAAATTTTAGAATAAAAAGTTGATGAAAATTTTCATAAGGACCGAAAACAAAATAGTAAGATTTTATATAACTCATGTTTTTATATTGGTCTGCTTAAACAGTGTTTTTATATTGGTCTGGTGCAACAATGTTTTTATATTGTTTTACCATATTTTTGTTTTTAGTGTGGCACTTTTACCTAAACCCGTTCTCTTAAATTTGGCAACTTTAAAGTGTGAAATAAATGATTGTTGTTTCATCAAATTCATGATCTGTTATGATATACTTCAAATATCCACCTTAGATTTATTAACAATGGTTGATAATAAGCTGGATATGATTCTCTTAATACTTACATATTTGGAACATCAGCCATCGTATGGTTTTCCATCCTCTTGTTTCCTGACTTTTTTAAGTATAGGTCATTGATGCCATAGACCTAGCACAGACAACAATGGCAAAAGTTTACCAAAATTTGTCTTGGGCAGTAGCTTACAATGTTATTGCCATTCCCATTGCTGCTGGTGTGTTACTTCCCCAATTTGACTTTGCTATGACACCTTCACTTTCAGGTGAGCGCCAATGTACCGCCCGTTTCTTTTCATATAACAGAAAGGCATATAAGACACTATTTTTATATTGTACTTGTGATTTATCTTCGTATATTTTCTGCACATACCATATTGTGTTTTCGAATGTAACATTCAACATTAGCGAAAAAATGGTTATTTTCATTTTATCACCTTTGATATTTATGTAATCACAGGAGGACTAATGGCTATGAGCTCCATTTTTGTGGTTAGCAACTCATTGCTTCTAAAGCTTCATGGGTCTCAAACCACCAGTAAAAGCTCGCTCTAGTGACATACTACTTTTGCCCGGGAGTAAAATCTTCTCATGTTGAAAAATATGAGGAAATAATGTGTGAGATCTTGACCCTTGGAATATAAAGAGGAGAGTGATTTGGAATTTGAGTAAAATAGAGAGATTGATTAAGGGTGTAATTTGTAGAGAGAGAGAGAGAGAAAAAAACGAGAATCCATTTCCTTAAACTTACTTTTTTATTTATAAATACTCTTAATTACTGTTCATTTTCTTTTGTAATTAGTAATTAATATTGTAATAGAAGGATGAATTAATTTTCTCTCTTAAATAGTAAGTTTGAAAAAACAATACAAATTATTACAATTTAACCTTATAAATTTAAAACGCTTTACATTTGATCTCTCATTAAGTATTTTTGTTTGGAGTGGACAAAATTTTGATGATATGACATATATGAATAGACAAATTTGAGGCTAACTCACCATTGCTTGTCAATAATCATAAATTAACCACTTTTAATCAAATATCAAAATTCGAAAAATCATAATTTATTAAAAATAAAAAATTCATCTTTTTTAACTCAACCCAATTAATAGAAAAATATTACTACCCACACCCTCGTTTTACTATTCACATCCTTCAATTTTTTAAAAAAATAAAAATCCTAAAACGTACTTGCATATTTATAATATTTTTTAAACTCTATTTATCCCTTCATCGTCATTCTTAACCTCATAATTCACATATCACAAAATCATTCATAATTCATCTATCATAATTTATAATCATTCAAAACTCACATCAATTAGTAATAATTTATACCTCATTAGTCTCATCTTCACATTTTAGTTAAAGTGTCTCAATAAGATGTGTTTATCAATATATTGTTGAGTCTTTTTTCTCTTTAAAATTTGATAATTTTACGTAAACTAAATTGACATATGTTGTAACCTTACATGAACTCAATTAGTATGTTGTAACCTTACGTAAACTGAGTGCACGTACGTTATTAAAATTAAGAAATCTCAGACAATACGTGAATTCAGTTCACTACGTGATTTAAGATTACGCAATCAATGGAGTTTAAGAATTCACATGTGATATGTGAACTCAGTTCACGAACGCCTACATGAACTCATTTCAAGTAAACGTACGTGAATTTAATTCACACATAAGTCATTTTAGTGAAGTACATGTTACGTGAACTGATTTCACTCAGTGTCCATGAACTGAAACAATAATAACAACACGAACGTGATTTCTGGGCTTACTTGCATAAAAGATTGATAAACAGAAACAACAACAACATTGATACTTACTTGATTGGAGATAATTGAAGATGATTAATGATGATTGATGATGGTTGAAGATGATTGAAGATGAAGAAAATGATTGAAGATGATGAATATAAAATGAATAAGGCTAGGTTAAAGAATGAATGAGTTTAGGTTAATGAAGATTGAAACAGAGAGATAAGAGTATTTTGGGATTTTATTTTTAACAAAATTGAGGGGTATAAATAGTAAAATGAGAAGTGTGGATATCAAAATTATAAATGAAGATAAACCATAAACTTTCATTTTCAACTGCCAATAAAAATAAAACAATTTTGTTACCAACACCCCCTAATTTACTACCCACACCCCTCAAATATTAAAAAAAATCAACATTCTCAAATCACCCTTTCCCTTATTCCTCTTCATTAACCTAATCCATCCTCTTCTTCTTTATTCTATCTTCATCATCTTCATTCAACACCTTCTTCATCTTCTTCATTTTCTTCAACAATACCATCTTCATAAATCATCATTAATCATCATCAACCATCTTCAGGATTTTGCTAACATTTATGTGAACTCAATTTTAGGTAAGTTTACGTGAACTGAGTTCACGTACGTTTACATAAACTGAATTCTAGTAAATGTACATGAACTCAGTTCACGTAAACATACATGAAATTGGGTTCACATAAATGATTTAATTTTTAATCTTCAATGATTTCACAATCTTAATTCACGTACACTACGTGATTGCGTACATACTGAGATGTTGAATTTTCAAACTACATTGATTATGCAATCTTAAATCACGTACGTGTACGTGAATTAAGATTACGTAAATTATGAGATATTTACTTTTTTTTTAACGTACGTGAATTTAGTTCACGTAGCAATACAACTTACGTGAACTGAACTGAGTTCACATACAATCCCTAGATTTAGAAAAAAAATTCGAACTCATAAATAAACCAACAAACATACATTTTTAGGTTACTTTAACCACAATGTGCTAAAGAAACTGATGATGTAGGTTACGAGTGAGTTTTAACTGATTATGAAGTACGGTTGGTGAGATATCGTAATTTTTTGATATGTTAGTCATGACATGTGATGAAGGTGAGTTACGAGTTAATAAAATTATAAATATAAAAGAATATTTTGAGTATGTTTACAAATTTAAGAGGTGTGGATAGTAATGTTGGAGTGTGGGTAGCAACATTCAAAACAAAATTTGATATCTCATTCTCTTGCCTGGGTCTACTTTAAAAAAAAAAAAAAAAACAATAAATCACTCCCTCGCTCTTTACGTTCCCAAAAAAGAATCCTATGTTTTGTCACTCCTTCTCCGTTCCTTCGTCCTTGTCCATATCGCTCCCTCCCTTTCATTTTGTATTCTCCAAAGCGCGAGTTCCCTCCTCCATTTCGCGTTGTTCTCCGACCGTATCAGAACCTATATATTGGCTATGAGATTATGCTTGGATTTTTTTTTTTATTTAATGTTGGATTTGAAATGTGGGAAGCAAGAAAGACAAATGAGTTATGAGTTTTGGATTTTGCATATGCAAATCCTTTCCATACGCTCCAGATCCATCTTCTTTAAGCAAATGGAAAGACAGATAAATTGTGATTTTGTCTGTGCAACTTCATGAAGTTGGAAAGGAATCTATGAGATTTTGCACTAATTTTGACTTTTAGCTATATTTATTATTTGTTTTAATAAAACAATAGTTTTTCTCTTTTTCATAAATAATTTTTTTTAATAAATATTTAATGGTGGGTCGGAAATAAATAGGTCAGTTCGTGACATCATTTAATTTTATCTACTTTAACAAAATAATAAGAAACAAACTTAAAAGTGTTTCAAAATTATAAATTAAATTAAAATGTTTTTTTTTAACGAAGATTAAAATTAAAATGACCTCTATTTATAATATTAATAATTTTTTTTACTATGTATTAAACTAGTAAAATATGGTGTCTTTTTGTAATGCTTTTGAAGTTTGTATTATCAAAGTAAGTTACTAAATAAAATATAATTTTGATTAATTTTTACTAAAATGATTTTGTCTTTATATATGTAGATGTAATTTTAATGCAATTAAATTGTAATGTTTGATTTAAAAACCGAAATAACTTGAAATTAGATGATCAAACACATCATGCTTATTGATATTGCATAATATAGCATATGATGAGATGACATTCATATAACAAACTACAAAGCATAAGGGAGTATAAAAAGCAACGCATTTAGAGTCAAAAGTTGAGATAATATAATTCAGTTAGACTACTATTGCACAAATACAACCATCATTTAGAATACTTGATGGAATGATAAACACACATGTGTTTTGAGCATAAAAAATTATAAAGATTATTGCAATAGTGCCACTTTGATCAAAATTAAAGAATGCAACTAATATTTTATCTCTAAAATATTAGGAGGAAGAAGAATTACTGAATTTGGACACCAACAAAATCATGTATCTTTAGCTCTCATAGCTAACCAAAATAGTGAATGATATTTTCAACATAAAAATCACAATGAGGATATAGATTTGAAGCCAACAACGTTTAGCCTTTCAAGATGAAGTGAAAAGCAATAGATAGGTGAAGGAGATTTCTAAATAAATAAATGGATATTAACTAAATATTTGAACACACAAAATTAAACTCCAACTAAAATGAGCCAAATGGAACATGAAATAAACTAACAACCATCTCTACAAAAATACAAACGGATAATAGACTTAGACCAACTAATACTTAATGAATATCCTCGTATATGACTACAAACCGTTGATTAATCAAATAAACTCATTTTGATGACAATTGAATATGAAATGATGCACTATTTCTCCAAAAATCTTGAATACACACATCATTGTTTTATATATGCAGACCCTATACCATGTCACAAAAGCAACTATTTGTCCACCAATGACATAAACCAAAGGTTGGAGTCACCATTGCCAATCTTAAACAATTGCATTAACTTAGATTTTCGAACAAGCCAACACTAAATTATGGTGTATACTTTTTTACTAACAAATGATATTTATTTATTTTTCTAAATTGATAAAATACATAGATTAAAAGTCATACAAATTTAAAGTCAATAAAATTAAAAGAATTAATTTATAAATAAAATCATAAAATAACAATAATAATTTTATGGAACTGGTAAAATAAAACGAATGATAGATAGATACCGTAAAAATAAATGATTTTAATTTATATAAAAAAAATTTGATGTTAATTGTCCCGTTAGGGTTCCCAAAAAACAAAAAATGGACACGGTTGAAGGCGTGCGTGTAAAGGGAAGTTCATATTGAAAGAGAGTGGGTACGGTGGTGACGTGTCGAATACGATATAAATAATATTTTGCAGTTTCGCCATTTTTTGACTCATAGTCTGTACCGTTAGAGCGGGAACCCCAAATTTCACTTCAATCCCGTCGTAACTCTCACTCTAACTCTCTCTCTCTCTGTCTCTCTATTCCATTTTGTCCTCTCTCTCTCTCTCTCTATAAAGCTTAGGGTTTCAGTTTTGAATCACTCTTCTCTCTTCGTTCATTCACTATGAGTTTGCGAAAGGGCTCCAAGGTTTGGGTCCCTGACAGGGATTTGGCTTGGTTACCTGCTGAAGTTCTCAGTACTTCCGGAAAACAAGTTCGCGTTGAAACCGATTCCGGCAACAAAGTAATGATTTAGTTTCTATAGCCTTATCTACGCTCCTTGCTTTTGCGAATGATTTTGACACGTGCGTTATTCAAATGCAGGTTCTCGTTGTTCCGGAGAAACTGTTTCCAAGAGACGCAGATAAAGACGAGCACGTTGGTGTCGAAGATATGACGAGGTTGGCTTATTTGAATGAACCAGGAGTGTTGTACAATCTTCGTAGAAGATATGCTTTGAATGATATATATGTAAGTGTGCATTCTAGGGATTATTTTTTAGTATCTACATGGATAATTAAGGTTGTACTTGAGCTCATTCTTTCAATTTTCTCAATCTATATTTATTGATGAGATGCACGAGACTCTAGAACTGTGTTACTGTACTGTATGAATTTGGAAATGTCAATAGTTGTTTCGTGAGCCGAGTTGATAATTAGGGATTGTCTCATTGGTGAAATGATAGCTAGCCCGCATTACTAGATTATCTATATGTAATTACTGTTATTTTTCAGAACTAATGATTTCCATGAATCATATATGATAAGAATATGCATTATTGTCACTATCTGTTTATGAAATTAACGTTCTCATTTATTATGAAGACCTTTTATTATAACGTGGTTATCACAGGTGTATTACTTACTTTACTTCACCTGTAACCGATTCTTACAAATCCGTTACAAATGACTAAACTAGACTGCATATTCAGTAGCTATATTACCGCTCACTTTTCCTTTTTGGTAATTTCACTAGATGAAATTTACCAAATTGACCTATATATATTTTATTTATTTTTGTGACATTCTTTTACAAAATGTATTATGTACTATTTTTGATTTTTGCCTGACTTATTTGTCTTTGTTAGACATATACGGGGAGCATTTTAATAGCTGTTAATCCATTCACAAAGCTTCCTCATTTGTACAACAACCATATGATGGAGCAGTATAAGGGAGCTCCGTTTGGTGAGCTCAGTCCACATGTATTTGCTGTTGCTGATGCATCTTATAGGTTGGTATGCGTTTGGTACTGGTGACCGTGTTCATAATGTATTTAATTTTATAGTTGAATTTGCTACTTGACATTTCATGTTTCAAGTTAGTGAGTTTTTGTTGGTCATGAATTAGAGCAATGATGAATGGAGGTCAAAGCCAATCTATCTTGGTCAGCGGTGAAAGTGGTGCTGGGAAAACTGAGACATCAAAATTGATTATGCAGTATCTTACCTTTGTTGGTGGGCGTGCTGTTTGTGATGATAGAACAGTTGAACAGCAAGTTCTTGAAGTAAGCTATCATTGCTAGGCGATTAGTTTAGTTTGAGTTTTTAATTAGGCATCAATTTGGGGTGCTAATTTCACTTTATTCTTGACTCAGTCAAATCCACTTTTAGAGGCATTTGGCAATGCAAGGACTGTCAGGAATGACAATTCAAGGTGATATTAGTTCTTTGTCGTTTACATCTCTTGCCAACCTCGAGGTTTTTTTTTTTTAATTTTATTTTCTCTTTCCTCTTAGATTATTAGAAGAAAAATTACGTATTGAGTCATTTGTCTGTCTAATGATCCAGTCATATCTTTTTATTCATAATCTAAAGCATGCTATCTATAAAAGCCGCAAATCTCAGTCATGTCTATATCAGATTCATCTAGAACCAGTGTTGAATGTTATGGAATTGGAAACACTGTTACATATAACATACTGATATAAAAGGAATCCCTTAAGGGTTGTCATTTGCCAGCCATTTTAGGTGCCCAAATTTGCTAGTATAATGTTTAGTGACTGCACCATTTATAATCTAAAAGTATGTAAATCTGAAGAGAATTCTGGGATGTCATAAAAAATAATGTTCTTGTATATGTAATATGCTTCAGCAAATTGGATTCAGAAGTATTCAAGGTAGGAATATATGTTGAAGTTTGGAAGGTTAAATTTGATGTTTAAGTTGGTGGAGCAGAAAAATACTGCATAGGTTTTTCTTGGTTTATTAGATAATTATAGTTTTGTTATGTGTTATTCAGTGGATAAATCAGCCCGTGTTGTGATTTAATAGGTTTTACATTTTTATGGAAACCATTTTAAAGCGTAAGCTTGTCAAATACCCTTCTGCTGGAATTGTTATTGCTGATAGACACATGATATTAATTTTTTTATTTTGTTGCAGCCGTTTTGGGAAGTTTGTTGAAATTCAGTTTGATTCAAGTGGTAAAATATCTGGTGCTGCTGTTAGAACTTACTTATTGGAAAGATCACGAGTAGTGCAAACTACAGATCCCGAAAGAAATTATCACTGCTTTTATCAGTTGTGTGCATCTGAAAGGGTACTTGATCTCTGGTGAAGTATATATTTGATTATATATTTTGGTGTCAATTTTGCATCATAATGCTATATTTTGCACTTTGCAAATTCAGGTTACTGTTTGCATTTTGTCATGGTCAATGTACTAATTTTGTACTTTGTAATTGTAATGCCTCATTTTTAGGATGTAGAGAAATATAAATTAGGACATCCAAGCCACTTCCACTATTTAAATCAAAGTAAAGTTTATGAATTAGATGGGGTAAGCAGCACAGAAGAATACATAAAGACAAGGAGAGCAATGGATGTAGTTGGCATAAGTCACGAGGATCAGGTGTAATGATGTCATCCACTAGTACATTTCTTGCTTTACGGTATTCTGTATTGACTTTGTTTATAGCCTTCCCTTATAGTTATCATTTCTTCCTATTATCAGGAAGCCATATTTTGCACCTTAGCTGCAATTTTACATCTGGGAAATGTTGAATTTTCTCCTGGGAAAGAGCACGACTCGTCGATGATAAAGGATGAGAAGTCAATATTTCATTTGCAGATGGCTGCTAACCTTTTCAAGTAGGCGATTTATGTTATGTTGGAGCTTTTTTAGTTTGCATGCTATTTTTATTTGGATGTGTTATTGTTTATAAGGATATCTGCCATTATTTGTTTCCTATTGTATTTTCTGTAAATTAGGAACATAAATCAATCTATTAATCATGTATATATAGAATTCCATTATACAAATCCAAAACTTGAATCAATTGGTGATTAATAGTGATAAACGAGTTCGTACTATTTATGAAGGAAAATAAAATCAAAGACGGCACGAAACCAAAATTTCTTGACATGGTATCACATCCTTGCTAGAATTGTGATTGCTTTCTTTTGAGACAGAGTTGTGCAGCATACGCCAACAACATCGTGTGTTCTTGGTTAGTGACAGAGCCATGTGCTGCCATTTTTTGTCTGCTTGGTTTCTGGCCATATATTCTTTCTCTCTAATTTCTAGTTTGTTTGTTTTCTTAGTCTTGGGTTCTTGGTTTTTGCTTCTTTTGGTTCTGTCAATTCGATGTAAGACAGCTACAAGGCCTTAAGGATAGTTTTACCTGGGACGTTGTTCCATGCTCACTGATAGGTCGCAAATGAGTGTATGCGTATTATGTGAAGCTAGATTCTAACGATTCCCTCAACCTCACAAGGTCTGCATAGTCATTTTGGGTAACAAACAAGAATAGAGGTAGACTGTTTTGGCTATCAAGCAAGAATATGGGTTAGATCATGGTGAGATGTTTATGGTTACACCCACAACAAAGATGAATATTGTCATAATGATGCTTTCATTGCTGCCTCATAGCAGGCTCCTTATGCATGGTATGAGAAATTTCAATCAACTCTCCTTAGATTCTCCTTTACTTTAAAGTCAATATGCCTCATCTTTGTTCATTCTTTGTACGGCATCCGGCCTTGTCTTCTTATCATTTGTGTTGATATGGTCATGATTGGCTTTGACCATGCTCCCATCCAACAACTTCAACTGCAAATCAAGCTTCCTTTTATATATGAAAGACCTTGGGGCCTCTTTACTATCACTTGGGTCTTGAGGTTCATTTGGGTTTCGATTTTATCCATTAACACAAGTATACTGAAGATCTAATTTTTTGGTTGGTCTCCAATCTGCTACCTCAGTGGGTACTTCCTTCAAGGTTAAGTCAAATTTTATTGTGATGAGGGTTATGTTGTGCTTGATCTTTTATTGTGTAGTCTATAATGTCTGACATCTCGTTTGCAGTACAAAAGGCCAACCAATTTATGTACACTCCTGGACACCTTCATTTGGCTGTTGTTCGCCGTATCATATGTTACTGAAAACACACCTCTCATTTTAGTCCTTTCATTCCTACTGAAACGTCTCTTAATTTAGTTGTGTATAGTGATTGGGCAAGTGTGATATGCAGAGATCTTACACAAGTTGGTGCATGCTTCTTGGTCTTGCATTGATTTCTTGGCAAAGTAGGAAGCATGTTGCGATGTCCTTCACTGAATTTGAGTATTGAGTTTTGTCTACAACCTATTTTAGAATTATTTGACTTGGTCGAGCTTGGTGTTAGAACCAGTGAAGTAAGATTTTATAGTGAATAGTGATGTTTTGTTCGAGAGCCTGCCTTCCCTAATAACCACCAATCTGAAATGAAATAAATTGAATACCCAAACTTCTAATTATCTACTCTATTTAATTAGACACACATGGGCAGTTTCAACAAAAGACAAATTGACTTAAACAGTTACAAACACAAACAATAATAAATCTAGGCAGTTACAAATCAATCAAATCTGTGACAACATTAATTTTTCTTGTGCCACACATCAGGTTCTTTAATTAGAGGTCTGTTGCTAACAATACTACCCCCAATAGTTTCACCTTGCAGTATAATTGAGACATCGATTTGTTGTGGAGGTAGGACAGTGTTAGACTATTTATTATTAATAAATAAATATTATATATATTATAATTACAATAATAGCAGATATTAATTATTAAATCGGTATTTAACAGATTAATCGGGATAATTTTATGAATATTGATAGATAACTCTTGAGATAGAGTTTAATTGCTATGTACTGTATAAAAGTTTTATATTGTCACCAGATCACAACCATTTATGGGGATGACTTTAGATGTAGTTTTTAGTAATTGTCAAATATCTCTATTGATCTCATGGTTGTGATTAACTCACGGTGTAAAAACTTTTTACATTGACATTGTTTATTAATTAAATACCTGGAGATAATCTTGTTACAGAATAATGAAATTCATACAAATACATGACACACTGACAGAAAATTAAAATACATGATTAGAATCGGTTTCTCCAAGGATTCGAGAGCCTTAGTTCTCTCCCTTTCCAAATAACCACTTTGTCAACTTCCTAATAACCAATTCTCCCGTGCCTTTCCCTCTTTATTCTAAAACAGAGACATATTAAACTGCCGCACTGACACATTAATACTAAAAACATAACTGCATAATAATTGATTATATTATAATATATAATATTTATTTACTAATAATAATTAGTCTAACAGACAATTTCATCATTACTAGTGCAATAGTTCATGCGTCCATGATTCTTTTGCACTGTCCCCGCTGTTGTGATATTCACAAGTGTATTTTCTACTTCTCTTTCTACTTTTTCGATTTCTACCTTTTACTCATTTTCCTCTTCTGCTATTTGAATGGGAATGAAATTTCCTTGGTCAGTTCCTTCTTGTTGAAGGTTGAATGTGTGAGGTGTCTCAATGACTCTGATTCAAATTTAAATTCCAATTCTTCATCGGATATAGGTAGAAGGTCTTTATACTCTGGCTTCATATTCCAAAGTAGTGCAATAGGCAATGTTCGTCAACCTGCTTGTATAATAAGAATTAACCTACTTATTATATATATATATATATATATATATATATATATTGACTTCCAATTTAGACTATATACAATTAGAAACTAGAATCAATAAACAGTTATTATAATTTGGTAAAAGAGCCATAAATAGTGATACATGAGTTGTCGATATGGTGTTAACACAGTTGGCAGACAACCAGGTGCCTTAATCTTGCAGTTTGAGGTTTGATTTTTGTCTTGTGTGTCTTGAAGAGTATTTGTTGGTCAAGCTCTTAAATGAATCTCTGTACCTTGAGGGATTAGCCTCGAGCTTCTGGTTGAAAAAGTTACTTCGGATACACCCAGAAAAATAGTGGTAAGTTAGTCTATATTATTCATGGAGAGATATAAAATCCAAAGATGGCAGGATGAACTTCTCATTTGCTTTGGCGTTTTTATTTTTTTAATTTCAATTGTTCATTCGATTTTGATAATGATTTATTGGGACCCACATGGACAATGTATTAAACTAAATTTTGATAAGGAAATGAGGGAATATTGATTTTTCATCTACAACTAGAGCGTAGACTTGTGCAATGCACATTTGAATTATGTGTGAGGCAGCGATATTTATACATCACGTTGAAAGATAATTTGTTGCATTACGTATGTTGCATTGGGTCTTTGGAATCAGAATCAGATATGTCCAAGAAAGTGATCAAGCTTTAGTAAATGTAACATTGATTTATGTTGTTGTATAAGAAATTAGACTTTGTGTGATTACATAGGTCTATTATTTTTGTATTATTGTAATGATGATAAAAATACTGAATCATGTTGGATGCTTGGTTGTTTCTCCGTAAGACGTAATGACTGATCATAATTTCACAGAAGTTTTCATCCTTTGGTGAACCTAATGGAATGGCTACTATTGTTCTCTCTTTAGGTGTGATGTGAACCTACTGCGAGCAACATTATGTACTCGTTCAATACAAACCCGCGAAGGAAATATCGTCAAAGCTCTTGATTGTAATGCCGCTGTTGCTGGTAGGGATGTTTTGGCGAAAACTGTCTATGCTCGTTTGTTTGATTGGTATGCTTACTATCAATGTGAAATTTTTGAAGATTATATTCTTTTTATCATGTACAAATTGGGTTGAAAATTCTATTTATTTTTGTTGTTCTATCAGGCTTGTTGATAAGATCAATAAAACTGTTGGGCAAGACATCAATTCCCAGAGGAAAATTGGAATATTAGATATATATGGTTTTGAGTGCTTTAAGGATAACAGGTAAGATGTTTTCAAGTACACACCTTTCTCTTGGAGGAAAGAAATATTCTTTTGGTTATGTGGACTGTTGACAGTTAAAGTGTGTGGGTTAACTGTGCATTTGAAGTATAAGAATATACTGGTGCGTGGGTCAGGCATATATAATACCTGCCATTTCTCTAGTGTTCTTGTAAATTTTAGTACTTTCAGTAAAAGAAAAAAAATTAGGTGGTTTGGGTATGTGTGGAGAAGACTTGTAGAAACCTTTTAAGGAAAATTATGGGCCAAAACATTAAGAAGGTTATGGATTTAAATCATTTGTCAATAGCCATGGTTTATGATTGTATGGTGTTGTTTGATCTACGTAGATCCGCCAAGTGGGAAAAAGCTTTGGTTGTTGTAGTAGTTTTACATTGGTAACTTTGTTAAAATAATTGCCTTTCTTAACCCGCTAACATTTTTTTTTTGACAGTTTTGAGCAATTCTGCATCAATTTTGCTAATGAAAAGCTTCAACAACATTTTAATGAGGTATGAAAATGTGTTACATAAGTCAATTGTCTTCACCAAGTTAGTTCCCTGGAGTTTTGATCTGGATCTTGATATATTTTTTTTACTTTGCCATCTTCTTTTAGTTTCTTTATCTATTGCCATTTTTTTTTTCAGCATGTATTCAAAATGGAGCAAGAGGAGTACAGCAAAGAAGAAATTAACTGGAGTTACATTGAATTTATAGACAACCAAGATGTTTTAGATTTGATTGAAAAGGTTTTTATTTAATTTCTTCTTTAGTTGTAGGTTTTCTAAATTCTATGTTTTTGATCATTCATTTCATATGGATTGTTTGTTTATGCGTAGTAGGATAATATATATATCTGATTTATTTGCTGAAGCATTGTCTGAAAATTATGATTTTTAGTCAATTTATTACAGTAGGTCACAGCTACTGAAATTGAAAAGGGCGGATATGAATCAGAAAGGTTGCTGCTTAGCTAGACAGCTAAGCATCAAATCCTTTTTGTCTTATTCTGTATTTTATGCTTACTATTTGATATTTCAATTTCTCACAATTTATATGACTTCAATGTAATTTTGGGGTGTGAATAAGTATTTTTTGGTTCTTTCAAGTTTCAAACACTAAACGGTAAAACTGGCGTAGCTATGATTTAGTTGACCAAAATCATGCCAATAGAATATCATGTATGTATCTTTGTTTGGAAATTGGAAGTGAGATTCCTAGTTTGTATTATACTGATGAGGATGCCACTCTTTTCTCTGGATTTCTTATGGACTTCTTGTTGCATTCTTTTTGCAGAAACCCATTGGTATCATTGCCCTGTTAGATGAAGCTTGGTACAATTTATTTTCTTTATGAATTGGTGTGTATTTATAATTATACATTCTCTTGCAAATTATGTTCAGTCCTGAATTTGTCTTCTTTCAGCATGTTTCCAAAATCTACGCACGAAACATTCTCAACCAAGTTGTTTCAGCACTTCTTGTCCCACCCTAGGTTAGGAAAGGAGAAGTTTTCAGAAACAGATTTTACTGTTTCCCATTATGCTGGAAAGGTAATTCATTGATGCTGTACTTCCTCTTGTTTGGCTAAGTATATTGTGTAATATATAATCTTCCAATATTTTTATGCAGGTCACTTACCATACAGTCACATTTTTAGACAAAAATCGTGATTACGTAGTTCTAGAACACTGTAATGTATTATCTTCTTCGAAATGCCCCTTTGTGTCGGGTCTTTTTCCTATGTTACCAGAAGAATCTTCAAGGTCATCATACAAGTTTTCTTCTGTGGCTTCCAGATTTAAGGTGTACATATATATTACCTTTTGGGTGTTATTGAATTTAAGGTGATCCATTATTGTGAACAAATTTGCATAGGAGATTAAAGGATTTGAATTTAAGTTGCTGATATTTTCTGTTTCTTGTCTGTGTTTTGATTTGGTGGATGGGGACCTCAGCAACAACTTCAAGCACTAATGGAGACACTTAACACAACAGAGCCTCATTACATTCGTTGTGTCAAGCCAAATTCTTCGAATCTACCACTAAAGTTTGAAAATACAAGTGTCTTACATCAATTACGTTGTGGGGTCAGTAATTTGTTATTTTAGCTCCTTTACTATTATCATTCTCATAAAGACACTAATTGCAAGTATGTCAGATATTAAAAATTGTTTCCTTAACTGTTGTCTTGCAAATTGCTGTCAGTAGTGCAGTTGTTTTCCCCGAGTGTTTTGCACCAATGTGACGGTACAAATAGTATGTTACTTTGATGATTTTACCTTTTATGATGAATTTCTAGTCTTCGTTAGCACATTGAAGGATTTTTTCCAATGGCACTCAAAATTTGATTTATTGTTTTATAGTATTCTCTATTTTTAATTTCTTCTCGTACGAATAGAAACTGATATACTTTGACTGACATGTTTACATGCATATGAAACATGCTGTGGGACTTATTCAAGTTTTCTTGTAAATAAGGTGGACATAACTATCATGTTTGTCACCTAGATATTCTCCGTAGCAGATTTACATTTTTATTAAGCATTTTTTTGCCTGGTATTTAGGGTGTGCTTGAGGCTGTTCGGATAAGTCTGGCAGGTTACCCAACTCGAAGGACTTACTCAGAGTTTGTAGATCGCTTTGGATTAATAGCTCCTGAATTTATGGATGGAAGGTGAATATATTAAATCTATATAACAGTTTAACCCTAAAATTACATGATTCTACTGTTTGTTTGGATAAACTGTATCACCATGTCTGTAATTTTTATGGGATTGATGTTTACATAACAATTTGTTATTAGACATAATTTATGCTAGAACCGTCTTTTGATCCATTAAGTATAACCAACTCTATCTGGGGGAAAATGGTTTGGTTATTGTTTTGGAAGATTTAATGTTTATGAAAATGTTAACAATAAAAAGATGAGTCTGAAGGCTTGATCAAGTTTGAGCTAGCCTTAACTTGACCGAAGTTAACATTACACACAGGTCATCAAGATATTGTGAAGTTTATCATACTATGTAGGTTGTATTTTATTAAGTGTTGATAACTTGATAGTTGATATGTCAATTTCCCAAGTGGGCGGAACACCACAAATATCTTATTAGGTTTTGGGACATATTTTCTTCAGTCCATACCACCCTTGTATTTGCTTTTGGTTTTGGGAGCCTTTGACTTATTCCATAGAACAATTAAAATCTGGTATCGGTTTCTGGTTCATTCCTAGACTAGCCAAGGTTCATTTGGTTATTAAATAATTAAACCAAAATCAGTTCTAAGAGTTAACTGGGCAAGGTCATGGGCCAGTTCTCCTATTATCTACTATCTAGTTGAAACATCTAGCTTCATCTGGTTAAAATGTATTGGTTAGGATAATTGCAACCCCATTGGTGGTTTTAATTTGCTGAAAAAGAGGAGACAGGGCAAGTTGGCTTTACATATGCTTCTTTGCATTTAGGATTCTTCATTTCATGTACTAAATGCCTGTTTGGAACACTAGAAACTAAGTGGAAAGAAAGTAATGGAGAAGAAGCACGTTTTTCAAAAAACTTTCCATATTTTGAAAAAGCAGAAAATGAGAAAAGATTGAATCCTTGCTGGTAGGTCCCAAAGAGGATTGGTTCCTCTCAACTTTGAGCAGAAAAGTGCGGCTAGTAGTTGATTTACTATTAAATTACAATTTTATCCTCTTTTGAAGTAATATTATTATATAATAAAAATAAATATTTATCCTTTTATTTTCAAAAGATAAAATATTTTAAAACAATTAAATAAATATATAAAATTATCTTTTGATAGAATAATTGATTTTAAGTTTAACATTAATAGAAGTATAATTATATTCTTTTTCTTTTCTATCAAAATTTATTTTTAATTGAGGGCATTTATGACATTGAACTAATATATCATGTTCTTTTCTCTCACTTTCATTCATACCAAACAAGTTTAAAATCATTTCATTTTCTATTTATTTTCTTTCCTTTCACTTTCTTTCCCTAAACCAAACAAAGCATAAAGGAAAATGTTCTTTGCGGCTTGGGCTGCACTATCTTGAATTGACTGTATATGCATTTTACCTATATGAATGCCAGTGCAACAATACAAACTTCTTATTTACTATATAATAATAAAGAGTTCAGTGCTTTCAGTTCTCAATAATGTTGATTTAAACTTTTTTGTTGACAGTTATGATGATAGAGCTACAACTCATAATATATTGCAAAAGCTAAAACTTGAGAACTTTCAGGTGTGCTTTTTGTGAACTATGTGTGCAGCTCTTGTTCCCAACAAACTTGAAATGTTATAATATAAATGAATTTATGATAGTTATGTTTATGGTTTTTCTTCTTATTCAGCTGGGTAGGACTAAAGTGTTTCTCCGGGCTGGTCAAATTGGTATTTTAGATTCTAGGCGTGCTGAAGTTTTGGACAATGCTGCAAAGTGTATTCAGCGTCGACTACGTACATTTATTGCACACAGGGATTTCATCTCAATCCGAGCTGCCGCAGTTTCTCTTCAAGCATTGTGCAGGGGTCAGTGTTGTTGATGTTTAATAAAATAATTCTCCTCAAGTTGCTTTTTAAGACTTGTTGTCAATAGATATTTATTGTAGTGCTTTGTTTTCTTTGAGCTTCTTTGTCAGTAATATGACAATACATAGCTTCCTTTTCTGCTTTGGATAGTCTCGATAGGCATACGTATCACATTTAAATGTAAAGATCTCCACTTCCATCAATGTTTGTTCTGGTCTTTATCAGTTCTTGTTTTTGTAGGATGCCTTGTACAGAAGATATATGCTTCTAAACGGGAGACAGCAGCAGCTATCTCCATTCAGAATTACATTCGTATGTGTCTGATGCAGCGTGCTTACGCGACATTATATTCTTCTGCCATTATCATACAATCAAACGTCCGTGGTTTCACAATTCGCCAACGATTTTTGCACAGAAAAGAAGACAAAGCTGCTACTATTATTCAGGTGCTTAATCATGAGATGGGGATGTATTACGGTGTTGGGGTGACTTTTAAAATGTCAAAGCAATGGCCTCTTCATTAATTTTAATAACTTCAATTTAATTTACTCTGGACATACTTTGAATTCTTATGCATATGCATGCAATTATGATTGACCATGCGAAACTTTGAAGGCAAAATTTTTAAGTTTCATCTCTCACGTATGCTTTCTTATAGGACATGATAATTAATGCCTCATCTTCAATTGCTTGACATTTATGGTTGGTATGGTAGATTCTGATATGTTATTTTATCATCAATGTAACATTCACTCATAGGCTTATTGGAGGATGCGCAAGGTCCGGTCTGCTTTCAAACAATGTAAATTTTCAGTTGTGGCAATACAATGCCTTTGGCGGTGTAAACAAGCGAAAAGACAGTTTCGCAGACTTAAACAAGTATGGTTGCCTTTTCTTCTTTTTATTTTATTTTGAAAAGGGAAATGCATAAGTTTGTCTAACTTTATTTTTTAATTTACCTATGCCAGGAGGCAAGTGAAGCTGGTGCCCTGCGTTTAGCTAAGACTAAACTTGAGAAACAATTGGAGGAGCTCACATGGCGTTTGCATCTTGAAAAAAAAATTAGGGTATTGCTTCTACAAATAAGATGTCATGCATAGATAGTATATTTGTGCTCATCTTTGAATAGCTGTATTTGTGAAAGTGTTTTGACAAATTTTGTTGCTGCCTCCCACATTCTATTATGAGTTTCTCTCATCCTAATTCCATGAATTTATTGTTTTTGGGATTCAAATGATTTAAATTAGAAACTTTTGATTTGAGCTCATGTAGTGTAATAATGCTTATTAATATATTAACATTACTATCTTAATATCGTAAGTTGAAGATTGTTTTTGGAATGTATGCTCATATCTTAATCTATTGCCTATTGAAAATTGTTTGGGTTAGAATTATGCATGATTTCGCTTTCTGTTCAGCGCATGGTTCATTTCAGGGGATCAGCATTTCAGATATGTAAAGAGATGGGGCAGCTCTATCACATTGACTATTTTTACAAGACTATTGTTTCTGTGATTTTTTTCCTTCTTTTTATGTTCTGAGGATTTGTAATGTTCTATCTTTATAATTCAAATACAATTTCTCATACAAATATTTGTCCTCGTGCACGGTTGTCATTCATTGCTTTAATATTGATTATACCTTTAATTTTCTATTAATTAATTTCTCTGATGTGTAAATTTTAGAACGGACGGCCAACGTAACCACCAGAACTTGGTATGTATAATGTATTCTGCTTTGTTATTCAGGTGTCTAATGAAGATGCTAAGCAAGCTGAGATTTCCAAACTTCAGAAGATGTTAGAAGCTCTGAATGGTGAATTAGATGAAGCTAAAGTGGCAACAATTAATGAGTTGAATAAGAATGCAATTTTGCAAAATCAGTTGCAAATGTCAGCAGAGGAAAAATCTGCTTTAGAAAGAGAGCTAGTTGAAATGAATGACGTGCGAAAGGAAAATGCTATGTTGAAGGTACTTCAAGTAATGTTAATGGTTGTGTTTCAACAAGTTAGTTTATTTTGATGGTTTATAAATTTCAACAATTTTTGCCGTGAAAATTACATGGTGGGATTTTTGTTCTTCTTTGTGATCTAAAATCTGGGTTTCTACTTTATTAATTCATTCTCAATTTTGAGATTGTTTTATTTTTCCTTTTTCTTCTTGTTTTCAATTTTCTCTCTATAATTCCAGAGCTTATTAGATTGGCTTGCATTGTTGATTTGTTGGACTTAGGAAAAAATAATGCAAACTGTACTTGAACTTTTGGGTAAGGCAGTTGCGGCAAGAAGGATTGAACTATTTGACTAGGGTAATTTCCTAGACATGTAATTTAGTGTAAGCTTTGTCTGGAAAGAATGCATTTGTTCCTTTCAAGAAACCAATCCTTTAATTGCACAATATGGCACAACCAGAGAATCTTAAACAAATAATCTATATAATACAAACGAATAAATGATATGCTTGTGTTCCGGACTGGCCCAAGCCCAATCTAACTTCTCACGCTTGGAAACTAGTCAGTGTTGCATTAGAAGAAATTTCGTATTTGGGGAAGTTTGTCATTCCCTTTGTCGGGTTAATGTTTGCCTGTTTCCTCTATTAAATTTAGTCGTGTTATATTTCTTGTATGATATTTCTAGGCTTCTCTGGATGCCTTTGAAAAGAAGAGCACAACTTTGGAGCTTGAGCTTGTGAATGCTCAAAAAGACCATAACGAAACCATTCAGAAAATGAGGAATTTTGAACTGAAGAGTTCTCAACTTGCGCAAAATGTGAAAAGGTGCATTTTTTCTGCCTAGTTCTGTTTTACAAATTGATTTGTTTCTCAGTACCTGTGGTGTTTGTGTCTTCCGATTCTACTGCATCTTCTTGAACTGTTATAAACTTTAATGGTTCACGTGCAGTGATTTTCTTAAACAGCTAGTGATTTTTTTTGTTATTACTCACTTTTCAAATTGTATTTTAATGTAGTCTTGAAGAAAAGCTATTGAGTTTGGAGAATGAAAATCAAATGCTTCGTCAGAAAGCCTTATGTGTATCTCCTAAGAGTAATCGTCCAGGTCTTGCAAAGTCATCATCAGAAGTGAGTTTCCTCCTGCATATTGACATTCTCTTCACTATCTCCTTCATATTGATATGCTTTTGGTGTGTTGAAAACAACAAAATTGGTGGAGTAACATGTTTAGTAGTTTGTAAAAAAACTTGTTTAATTTATTTATTTTTCTTTCTGAAACAGAAAAATTCAAATGCAACAAGCCCCCGTACTGATCAAAAGTCACTATTTGTAAGATGCTTCCTTCTTGTCTTCCTATGTTGAAAACTGTTCTAACATAACTATAACTGTTTTTTATTTGCTACAATTTAATGCAGGAATCACCGACACCCACAAGGCTTATTTCCTCTTTAACACGTGGCTTGTCTGATTCTCGTCGATATAAATTAACAGCAGAAAAGCACCAGGCATTGCTCTTGTTTCACTTGTTCCTAAATCCTACACTTTTACTTTTTGGCACTATGCTGTGTTTAGAGTACTGCCAAAAGTTTTATTTATGTCTAGTTTTTATCGTATGTGTTGAACTTCTGGGTTTTCTGTAAAAAGAAGAGAGGAATAATAGACTTAGAATATTATTGATGATAAATGAAATCTAACTTGATAGAAAAGAGACTAAACACTAATCCCTTTTATAGGTATATAGGACTCAAATCCTAAATAAATAGCAAAATTGGGTAATAAATCATGATAATAACTTAGTAATATGACAACTAATCCTGCGAGATAATCTAAATACTCTCATATTATATATTGGTCCTGGAAGATGAACTCAGTCACTATATGAGACATTCTATGATATGCTATTTATTCTAACACTCCCCCTCAAACTAAAGCATACTAAACTTAGAAACTTGTTCCATGAAAATAATGCATTACCCCAACATAAATTTCAATAAATAGAAAAGCCAAATAAATATTGAGCTCCACCAAAAACAATGGTTCGGAAGACAACTTAGAGGTGCTTGGGAACTCATGGCAAGCAATCATACGAAGCAAGGTCCTTCCTTAAAACCACAGCTGGAAATTTCATACCAATAAAATCGAAGACTCAAAATATTTAAACTCTGAAGCTAAACTGCTTCTCAGACGCAGGCAAGGCACATGCATCTGGGACGAAGATGAGGCTAGTGCACGTAGGAGAAATGTTGAGACCAGAACGTTTATGACACAAGTCTGGGCTGGTTTGTGTCATAGACAACATAAGTCATCATCGGAATAACCATCAATAAGAAAATAAGTCATCACAAATATGATTCATTCATGGAAAAAGAGTCTCCCGCCACTGGAATAATTGCAATGGGAATATAAAACATCGATGTGATCCATTGATTTCATCTTTATGTTATCAATTATGACAATATTTACAATGTTGGTGCTTTGGAATTAGTGTGTGGATACCAATCATCTTTGTATATCTCCCCCAATCCTGTCTCTCAACTGTCTAATTTATACCATGTGTTGTACAGGATAACTATGAATTCCTCACTAGGTGTATCAAAGAGGATTTGGGGTTCAAAAATGGTAAACCTGTGGCAGCTAGTATCATATACAAATGTCTTCTTCATTGGCATGCATTTGAATCTGAGCGCACAGCCATATTTGATTACATAATTGATGGAATTAATGATGTCATAAAAGTAAGTGATTTGCTCTTATTTCGCACACCACCCTTTTTATTCTCATTTTGTTCCTTGTTTTCTATTTAGAATTTAATTATGGAAGTTTCTTTCGGTATTGGAAATAATTGTTTGTATATAGTGTTGTATTTCAATTGTAGAATACTCTTCATATAATTTTTATGAGGTTTATTCATTTCAGTGACACCTGCTTCAGGTTAGCGACGATGATGCTGTCTTGCCATATTGGCTGTCCAATACCTCTGCACTTGTGTGCCTTTTACAGAGGAACTTGCGTTCAAATGGTTTTTTAACTACCACTGCTCAGCGTTATGCTGTATCATCTGGCTTGACCTGCAGGACAGGGCATGTAAGTGATCTAGCTGAATATTGATATTGCTTTTTTTTTTTCAGGTGCACATTGTGAATATTTTCTGCTTCAATATGGTAGTTGTGGACTGGAAAACATTGATATTTTGACTTGTAATTTAAAGCCAAGCTTTTGCTTTTAGTTTTTTATTTTTTCATGACACATTATCAGATGCCTTTCTCCTTATTTAGTTCAATGCTATTTCCAGGGAGTGAAGTCTCCATTGAAGTTAATTGGATATAATGATGGTATGTCACATGTGGAGGCAAGATATCCAGCTATTCTTTTTAAACAACAACTAACTGCTTGTGTAGAGAAGATTTTTGGCCATTTACGTGATAATTTGAAAAGGGAACTTTCTCCACTTCTGGCATTATGTATTCAGGTTGGCTTTTTTACTCCTAGCTGATTTTTGTGAATCGATGTGCCACTGTTCACGGTTCCTTTATTATCTAATAGTTGTTAAACTCTTGTTGAGCTGGAGAGTATGTATTTAATGAAGTCACAAACTAAAGAAGTCTATCATGAGCTGAATTAGTTTGCAGCTTTAGATTTTGCTTCGTAAGCTTTTATTGTAGTGCTCAATACCAATCACTTTTGTTGTTTATCATCATTGTATGTCAGCCTTTCAACTTGATTTGGTTGCATAAGTGGGGCTTTAGTTTAATACTGTTGTGTTTGCATTGGAATGCTATGGTTTAGAGTTTATAGAGGAACGCAAAGAAACAGTTTTGTTTATTATTGAAAAGTCGTTTAGTTGCATGTACAAGGAATCAACAAGCTTTTGTTGCATTATTTTATTTTCCTTTCTTGTGGTGACCATGTGATGCTGTGAAACCAGAGCGGTCATTTAGTAGGGAATAAAAAATATTAGGGACGGTGGGCACAGGGAGACAGGCTTTGTGCTGCCTAAAGATTTGTCAAACCTCATTTTGGAATGCATTTTACCCATAACTTTTTTTTGTTTGTAATTTTAGTGTTCTGGAAATTCTTGTCTTTCAATGGTTGCATCATAACTTTTCCCCAATTTTACTTTTTCTATTATTAACATAATATAAATAATATAAGCAAGTATATAGATTAATAGATTTTTTATTCACTATTATGATAAATGATCTGGCGAAGACCTTTTCTGTTTTAGTTTAGACTCTACACTAATTTTACTTTAATTAAAACAAATTTGATCTGAATTACAAATTTTTTAATTAAAATTTTGCCTTTAAAAAGTTCTAGACCCGAGCATCCTTTTCGTAAGACTGTTTAACTTAGAACATGATTGTATCGATTGATCCTCTAGTTTGTTGTTATCTTAGCTTTGGATTCATAGTTTTTTAAATGAAGTATTACAAAGAATTAAACTTTTCTTATGATATGGGATACTGGTTAGGCACCTAAAGCAGGACGCGTGCAAAGTGGGAAATCATCTAGATCGCCTGGAGGGCTTCCTCAACAATCACCTAGTGGTCAATGGGACAACATTACCAAGTTTTTGGATTCGCTGATAAACCGATTACGTGAAAATCATGTACGTTCTTCATTGTTTTAATTACCTGTTTTTTATGGTGTTTTATCTGTGTTTATCTCTTTTTTGCTCAATTTCCTTGTGATCACATGTTTGAATTGGAGTCGGCGCTTTTCTCTATACAAATAAGAAATTAATTAAGACAAAGAAAAGATACAAAGAGTTTGGATAACAGGTGAACCTTCAAAAACACAAAGGAAAACATGAACGAGGTAGAACAATCTCTGAACAATGTTAAGGAAAAACCCTGGAAAGGACCATTTACTTTAATGCCAAATAGAAGCAACTTATCTAATCGTATCCCCTATCAGCTGCTATTTTATTGACACCTCCTTAAAGGCACAAAAGTTAAACTCCAATCAAATGCACTTTGCCACCAAATTTCAGATTCATTGTTTGTGTGAACCAGTGTTCGTTGTCTTCTGTGAATCTAAAATCGTGTACTTTTCATCTGTTCATCTTGTTCAAATTATGTCTCTTAAACTTTCCCTTTTTTCCTTTTTAAAGATTAGGATATCCATAGTTTGATTTTTTGTAATGCAATCAGGTTAACGAAAGCACCTCCCTGTGTGCAACTGCAATCCTTTAATGTGTTGTCATATCTCACATAATGATCATCTATATATATATAATGTATTCGCAAATGTTGGCCAACCTTTTAATTGTGGAGAACATGCTAGGTCCCAAAAGCGAGCTAAAGCTTTGCGGCTGCAAGTTCAGGCTGGATGCCATCTTGCAGTAATTGTGTCAGTTAGCGTATACGCTAGAAACATATAGTAACTGGATTGTAATTGTTCCCTTTCATTGCTCAAGGGGGTGTCAAATCCAATATTGACCTCAATTTTATTTCAGGACAAAATAAATTATACCCTTCATCCTAAGTTAATGTAATATGAGAGGGAAGCTGTACGGAATTGGCTAGTTGATGTGTTAAGTACTGTGGTTATTTAAAATCTGTATTCTTGTAAAATTATATTTTGGGTGTGGTTGTTTCATTTGTTCCATCTTTTGTGATTTTGTTCAACCCCATCCTCAGAATTTATTTCAAAAGTTGGTGCCACCAGACTGTTGGTTCAATGATGAGAAAATGGTTTTCTGATTGTTCAGTTGTAGTGTTACTTATTGAATTTTTGGTTTGGAAGCTATGGTGTGGAACAACTCTGCTGTTATCTTAAGAAAAATGTACATTCAGTTATTTGCTGAAATTGTAAAGTTCATTGCAAGAACTAATTTCTTTTTTCCCTCATTTTTCGTACCTGAAACTGCATATTTCAGATACCATCATTCTTCATCCGCAAGCTAGTTACACAGGTCTTTTCCTTCATCAATATGACACTGTTCAACAGGTAAAAGTAAAGCCGATAATAACTATTAAAAAAAAGTTTTTGTGGCCTCAAATCTCTAACATCCTCTGTTGGTTTATTCAGTTGATTTTCCATTGTTCAATCTTCTAACATTTAATTAATTCTCCCATAATCTCTTTCAGTCTTCTTTTGCGGCGTGAATGTTGTACTTTCTCGAATGGTGAATATGTAAAGTCTGGTCTTGCAGAACTGGAGAAGTGGATAGTTAATGCAAGTGAGGAGGTAAACTACTATTATTCATTATTTTAGTTATGCTTTAACTATGTGCTTCTAATAATATGAAGTTGTGTGGTCCATATAATTGACCTCATCTAGTGAGAAAAGACTTTAGGTGTTTTTGTTATTTAACTGGGTTGTTTGGAAATGTAGTATGCAGGAACATCCTGGCACGAGCTGAATTATATCAGACAAGCTGTTGGGTTTCTGGTATAAGCACTACTTCAGTTGTAGTTTTAATTGTCTTAATTAGCACTGCTATCTCATATTTATGCTTTTGCTTGTTGGAATAATTCAGGTTATACATCAGAAGAGGAAGAAATCTTTGGAAGAAATTAGGCAGGATCTTTGTCCGGTATGTTATCATCATATCATTTTTAATCAGTTGCAACATCATTTCTATTACACATCTATACTTAATGTCTTCCATCTCAAATAATTTGAAGTTCCATCATTTCATGAAGATGCTCGAGAAAAGTTTTATGATATGAAAAACCTGGATGTGAATGTCAATATTTACATGGACATATAGTACATTCATTTGTTAAATTAAGGAAATTTCATTTGTTGTTCTTCTTGTGCCTCTCACTTACATAAGAACACTGGAGGTATTGTTGTACTGAGATTGGGTGCCAGGCATGTTTGGTTCTAGTCAGAATAGTTTTCTATTGATCTTTTTCACCTATTTATTATCTCTCCGTATATTGTCTAAGGTATTGTCTTATTATTTTGTTGATTTGTAGAAATATTTCATTCAAAAGTTTAACTTGTTTCTGGCTCAATTATTTTAACAGGCATTAACTGTGAGACAAATCTATCGAATTAGTACTATGTACTGGGATGACAAGTATGGAACCCAGAGTGTGTCCAACGAGGCAAGTGGGTGTTTTAAATTTAGATAAAATATTATTTATGATGGTAGTTTACTTCTGAATTTTGAATTACATATGGGCAGGTGGTTGGTGAAATGAGGGAAATTGTGAGCAAGGACAACCACAGTCCAACCTCAAGTTCGTTCTTGATGGATGACGATATGAGGTACTCTTCTTTCCCCCATCCAAGTTCTTTACGGTTTCTTTTAGTTTTAGCAAGTTATTAGTGTTCTTATTGCCATACTTTGAGGTTTTGTGTGAAAGTTAGGAGGAAAAGGTAGGGAAGGACTTTGGATGGTAAGGGAGTGCAAGGGGGATCCTTTACTTTGTTTGGAAGGAGAGGATGAGGCGAATACTCCCAAATAGCATTTTGATTTGATCAAAATCCTTACGCAATGCATACTTTTTGTAGTTTTTCCTTATTGGTGGAGGGTCCTGTTCCAATAAAGAAAAATAATTCCTTATGCAAAGTTGAAACGACTCTCCCTTCTCATTCTCTTTCCTGCTGCCTTTATCTGTAAATCCCTCCCTCCCTTCCCTTTTTGTCCAATCTCCCAAACAAAGCCTAAAATAAGACCGACTTCATTTTTTATATGTACATTTCTACTTTCTTTTTTTGTCTTGGTATGTAATTCTGAAAGAGAGCTAAATCTAGTGAGCTTGACTTGATTTTGCCACTGTCATATGTAGGATTTTGTATGGATGGAACCGTATAATGTTTTCATTGGACATAATATATTTTAATCCCTTCGATCTTGGTCTTAACCGTCAGTGTTTGGTGCAGCATTCCTTTTTCTGCTGAAGACATAGATATGGCGATCCCTGCTGTGAATACTGATGATATTGAGCTCCCAGCATTTTTGTGTGAATATCCTTGTGCCAAGTTTCTTGTTTTGCATGAGTAATAGTTTATTTATAATTGGATGCAAAGATCGTTTCCCTCATCGATTTGCAATCAGGAATATGGCAACACAGTCCAGTCAGAAATGTTTGCCTTCCTGTCTACAGCAATCTTAGTTGTCCTCAGATTCTGATGGAAAAAACGGTTCTCATTGTTTAAAAAAACGGCTCTCATTGTTTACTTGTAATTTTTCCCTAAATTACATTGTTAAACTAGCAATTTGTAATTATCCAAGAATAGATCTCGCAGTCTAGGATTCACGTGCTGCTGTTATTATTATGCAGCTCATCTTAGGTATATTTACCATTGGCTTTTCAGTTGTATAATTTGTAGGTATGCAACTGCAAACACAGTCTTGGCTAAAGAAACTAAATATATTATTATTCATAAATGTATATATCGAACTTCTTTCTTGACCTTCAGTGGTACGGTGCTGGTGGTACCCCTTTTGTTTGAAAATTTGCTATATACGACTTCCTCATGAGAACCTTTATTTTTCCAGTCTACGCAAGTAGGTAACCTTGCATGACTTTGGATGTGATTATTGTTTTAATTTGTATATATCACATTAATGCCGACAATTAGATGACAGACAAACACTTTTATGGTTGTGACTTTGATTGTCGATACCATTATCCATACTTCTTTCCCAACATTGAATTATGATATCAGCAATCAATGGGCCATTGGTAATTACAAAGCACTGGTTAGGATAGAAATTTAGATTGGTACGCCAACTTTATTGCCTCGATACAATTAACAAATTTTTAAAGAAAATTGTGGGCTACTCAAATGTCGAATTAATTTCACGAATTAGGTTCTGCAGATGATTACAATGACATTTAACATCAGTGTTTAGAGTTAGTGATTATATGGCCTGCCATATCCTATGGGCTATGCCAGTTACCTAAAAGAAAAGATTTATAAATCTATCATTGATTTCTTCCGCAATTAGCTGCTCACCTAGTTATTGAAATCTAGTCATAGTTGAGTTATTTATGGTTTCATTGTGATAGATTTCCCATCGAGGAATTCATTCTAATTATAGCTCACTGGAAGAACAGACAGGGAGAATGATTGCCAGGCAGAGAAATTCTGTTGAATAGGATAGCTTGGACTGGAACTTGCACTAGAAACTTGATTTTGCGGAAAAGATTGGTCGAAGAGGTGGAGGAGACCTTGGATTTGCACTCGAAGTTGATTCCTCGCTCGTACAACTGCTACTGTCATAGTTGATAGCAAGTGCAAGAGCCACGGCGCTTTGATTCAAGCTTATTGCTCTCTTAGAAATTCCACCATTGTTACCTAAAGGGAAATTTCTATTCTTTTCCCAAACATAATGAAAGGCCATAAAATTTCTACGCCTTCTAGTGTAAGCATCCTCTTGTTTTGCAATGTCTTTGACGGATGGTGAAGAAGCAGCATCTGCTAAACTAGTAAAAGACTTTGACTTGCCATCATAGAACATTGAGATTCCCTTCCTACAAATTAAATAACACGTCATTACACACTAATATTTGAATATTGTTAGGAGTAGTTGGAGTTTGTTATGTTGGTTGATATTAATTACAAATTAGTTAAAGATTTTTAAGTTTAATTAGGATTACTATATAAATTGTTTCATACTCATATTTTAATCAACTTTTCTCATTGACATAACTCTAAATATTCAATTTTTCTCTCAATTATTTCTCTTTTTGTTGAACTCTACCATGTTTCTCAACAACGCTCATTTTTATTGAAAAAATGCATGATCACCAAATTTAGGCAAACATATAGTTTCAGTTAATGAGCTCCCAAAATTTACATCAAATTAGTTTATATTTATCGTAAAAACATCGAATATAATTAACATCAATTCCAACTCAATCTTAACTAAATAATATTACAAAATGATTCTTATAAAAGACTTATCCAAACACACTAAGGATGCCTGATCTGAGAAAGGTAGTTGAAAGTACCTGATGGGTAGAACATGTTGGAGTGAGTCCATTATATCCAATGGTTCATCGTATTTATAAGCACTCTGAGCCTCACTCTCATTCTCTATGTCCTCCAACTTGGTATCCCATGAAACATCGCTGTCTTTCCCGATGGATGATGTTGTCGAAGATGGACACTGCTCAATCTCATCTTCACCCTCTAACAACGCTAATGCTTCTTCTTTTTCTTCTTCTTCTTCTTCTTTCGTCCTCATCTTAAACAAATGTTGAACGGAACCACCATTCAGACCAACTCCCATAAATTTATATCAAACAAAAAATCTAAGCCTAATTTATAAAGAAACAGTGATAAAGAATTAGACTTGATAGAAGAAACAGACAGAGAGAAAAAAAAACGTTGTGGACTTCCTTTGTTAGTTTCCTTATTTATAGTATAATTCTATTTTTTTCTTTTCTAACTATATTTTCTATATTGAGCTTAATTTATCATTTTCTAGGCCTTGCATGGACCCCAAAAAGAAATGCTAACAACACTATGTTTACATCTCATCTTTAAATACTCACGTTATTATCATGTGGAATTAAGGTGGTTCTTATCATTCTATTAAATAGGTATTAGAACTCATTAATTTAGTGAGACTTTTTTTATTTTACGTAATTTAGTGAGGGATGTGTTTGTCTAAAGGATTGAAATTACAATTCTAGGAATGTTATTCCTTGGAACATTATTACTTGGAATTTTATTTCTATCAAAGTGTTTGGTAAACAATTAAAATTCCAAGGAATATTTTTAAAATTCATTTAGTTTAAAAATTATAATTTTTTAAAGAATAAAAAAAAAGTGTTAAAATAATGTGGTAGTGATTAGTTATGGATAGTTACTTTTATTTCCATGGGAATGTAAGAATCCCACACGCTTGATATGAGAATGTAT
>JBBPBR010000004.1:71840053-71850221 GCA_037974775.1 Cicer pinnatifidum
TATATATATATATATATATATATGATTGAACTCTTTATATTTACGTGTCTAATTAAGTCTTGAGTCTCGCACATATTAAATTATAATTTTTTGTATTGCAAGTGTTAAAAAAGTACTAAATCTCTTCGAATTAACACCTAAAAAAATATTATTAAATAAATTCTACCAATAATTTCATAAAAAAACAGTAACAAATGCTCTCAATGCATTTCTTACTATGATGTTAATTAATGGAAGGAAATCCTATTATAAAACTCTAAGACAATTTTTACGAACATGAAAAATCTTAAAATTTTAAGATTCAAAGAAAACTGACAATTGTATGTAAATATTTTCACCAATGAAACAGTGAGATTGAAGCTCAAATGTTTGTGAGATGTGAATTGAATTTTTATTAATTGGATCAACTTTTGTTTACCACAAATTAACCAAATAAAACTTTGGAATTAGGATGGGTACTTCACATCTCATAAAATTTATAAGATGAATGATAAACAAAATTACCTATTTTAAGAAATCACAACCAAACAAACAACAGATGATTATACTTGCAACAAGTAAGATTGCAACACGGATTAGAAGATAATGAATCAAGCTACTCATCATTACACATAGGTTTGTCCAATATTTTTATAGTAAGAGGGCATTTCCTCTTTTTTACCGTTACTCCAAGTATAAATCATTCCTCTAGCGAGAATATAAAAGATTTAAAATAATCACAAAATGCTTTAATCAAAGAAGTAGATTTCACTTCCGAAGAGTCTAAAGTCACTAAATAAAATTTAATGATATGAAGTCAAGAAATTACTTGTATCATGGTTCATATATGTTACTTTCCCATATCCCATTTAATTTATTCAATAAGGTACATGCTTATCAAATATGCAAGTCTTGATCCACATATGTAATTTTCTACTGCTGCTACTAAATAGTACTAATTTTAAAATTGTCTCCTAATTTTAGAATTATCTCCTAAGTACAATTCATATAATAGCGGTAGAAAAATTCAAACCAATGAGAAGCAGATTTAAATGTGAGATCTTCCACTTCTCTATAATTACTGTGATGTAATTAACCCAAAGAAGCAAGTTTTGCTAGAGCTCCAGCTGCAAGGGAGTTAACATATGTACAAGGTTCAGTCTTAGGTGAATCCGTACGATTATCATCGAACTTGTCTTTGCAGTCAGGTCCACCAACAATGGCTCCAGTTAGTTCATGTGGGTTTGGTGCATCTCTTTTAAGCCATTTTGAAAAGCTCAATGCACAGTTTATCTCTTCATTTGGTGATAACTTTGGCACTGAAGCACCTCTATGGTGAGCTTGTGTTGGTGGGTTGTTTCCAAATCCTACCATGTATGATCTTCCTTCTGGATTTTTCCCCAATATGTAATCCATCTGTTTGCAACAATTATAACCAAAAGTCAAAATGTATTTGTTGTGAAATGCTTTTTGCTTATATTGGTGACCCCATGAATTATATGTCTATTTTTTATTTTCAACATATTTAGATAGTGTGTGTTTGGTTCTACCATCATAAAAATTAATTAGCTTAATAATTGAAATATTACCCAAAATGTTAGAGGTCACAAAATTGGAGACTAAATTCATCAAATTTTGTTTGATAAATAATAAAAATAATATGGGTATGAAAGATGTTTATACTAACTTGTTTCTTAGCAAAGGCAAGGATATCAGATGAGGAAAATTGTTTGCTTCCACATGTGATTTTCTGTTTATATTTGGCAAGCAAATCACTATATACAGTGAATAAGAAAGCTGTGCTAGTGGCATATTGTGTGTTGGCTCCATCTCTCAAATGAATAAACCCACCTGCATAATAGTCATAGATATCTTGTATAAAGATGACAATTAATTATTTCAATATAAATACTATATAGTTCACAAATTAAGAGAGTGAAATAACTAACCAGGAGACAAATTAATTTGGTGGTAAGGACTATCAGGAAGGACAGAGCATATGAAACTTTCACCATGGGTTTTGAATGTTTCAAGATTCTTCTGACCTTCAAAATGTAACTGAGTAAGAAGGACTTGAACTCCAGCATATTTTAGATCCCAACTGAATTCAGCTACACTTGCACTAATTGCTTCTTCTTGTATGTATTTCATGTACACTTGTTTCCTTGTTGCCATGTATAGCCATGTTGCTGCCCACATCAACTCATCCTATATATATACATCACATAAACATCTACAATTAATTATTATTATAATCCCAACATTATTAATTCACTCTCATATAATCCATATGCAACAAAATTTAAGCAAACAAAGACATGTATTATACATGTATGTACATTTTTGCTTATATTTTGTTACAGAAGAAAATTGATTAGTGAATTATGAATGGTTTATAATTACATACATTGTAGCCCGAATAAGAGCAGTAGAAGGGACATTCTCCATCATAAGTTCCTTTATGCGATTTCGCCATATCGAAAAGCTGTTATGAAAGTATGATTAAAAAAAAATGAGTTTTTGATATTTCCCATGTAACCAAAATACTGTAGGTTATAAATAAAAACATATTTCATATTTCAGGTGTATGTTAAAGATATAACCATACCAATTTAGCTTTGTTGAGGAGTTGACGAGCATATTTTTTATCGACGTGTCGAAAAACAATGGAAGAAGCAGCCATTGCAGCCGAAGTTTCGGCTGCAATTTCAGTTCCAGGTGTGTTACTATCAATTTGCAAAACAGACCTTTTTGTTTTCATAAGTTCTGGTGGAGCCCAACAATGATGATCTTCTTCTGCATCTCCTACTTGAACATATAATCTCTGTCTTCTAGAACTACATTTTATAAAATAATCTGTACCCCACTTAATTGCATCTTGAATATTTCCTAGTTCCTTTGTTGCTTCAAATTCTGATTTGTAAAAAATTGCAGCCCATGATAATGTAGTAACAGTGAAAGCCATTGGTAATCCATATTTCACATTATCCCCTGCATCATAATATCCACCAGCTAGGTCCACCTATAAAAAAAATTCAATAAATAATACACATAAGCCCAAATAATTCATTTTATGTAAATTTGATTTAAAAAATTTGAATTACTGACAAAAATTAGAGATGAATTTCATATTTTGTTGTCTCTAACTTTTGTTGTTGATTCAACTTTTTAATTTATTTTATATAATGATAATATTTTTTTGTTAAGAAAAAGAAAGAGACATTAGCAAGTTTTCCGTCGTCTAGTGCTGAGTCTCCTCTCCAAGGAACCCTATTATTGGGAGGGAGTTTTCCTGATCTTTGTGCCTCTAAGAAAATAAGGGATTTTGTGAGAGCTTCTTTATAATTAAATTCACCCTTAACAAATATTATCATGTTTCCTTGGAACAAAGTAAGCCATGCTACAATGATGGCCCAATATAATCTTTCAATACCCATGAATGAATTTATTAATACAACAAAATTAACTCTTATGAAAAATTATTTGTAGAAAGGAGGTGAGGTGAGGTATGTTATGTTGTTTGTAAGAGGCTGCTTGTGATTGGAGTTTATAAAGAAATGTAAAAAAATTTGTTGCAAAGTTGTTATGATTGTTTTTTGTATGAATCAAGGATTAGTCACTATTGCTTTGATTTCAGTGTTTGGTTTTATTTTGTTTGTGTTTGTTATGGCGGGAAAAGTAAGGGAATTGGTTTTAATAGAGGATGGTTGTGAAGGAAAGAGACCTTAAAGCCTTTGATTATTTTGTGTATATAGATTTTGCAACCTCCATTTTGAACCCAATTTACACATTACTATTCTCAACATGCGGTGGTAAGAACAAAGACGGTTTTATTATCAACCAAAGATGAAATTGGTGAATGAGGATGCACAACATAAACCCTCTCATTTTAATCACCTAAAATCAACAAACAAAACGATCTTTTGTTTGTTTGTGAAGCGAACGGTTCTTATGTAAGACTAATATATTTTTCAGCAGCATTTGATTTTTTTTTTAATTTTTTTTTTGGTTATGTAAGGGGTCTAGGTCCATCATTTCATTCATATTTAATTTGTTGCCTAAAATTAGACTCAAATCTTTGGTTGCAATTGACGAATGTTATACTTTTACAAAGGTCTATAACCAATGTTAAATTAACAAATAATCCATCTGGTAAGTGTATTAAAATGATAAAAATTATTAAATCGTAATTAAAATTACACAAAAAAACAGTAAAATAATACATGATAGTGCAATTAAAAGAAGCGGATAGAGGGATATAAGAGTGTTCCTCTGGACGATAGTTACATAAATAGTATTGCAATGCAAGTAAGAATGGTAAGGTTGCACATGAATCCTTAAGGTATAAGTAAAACTGAAAAATGAAAAGGAAAATAAAAAAAATATATATCTTTATACTTCCAACTTCTAGAGTGGCTTTTGCCTCAGTATGATCTGACACCATCCCAACAGAAAATCAAATATGTTAAATAATATTTTTATTTTCTTAGAAAAAATATCTAGTGTGAAAGTAACCATGTCAATATCATACTCTATTAATTGAAATATTAAACTGTTCTGGTCGAGCACAGAACTCTTCTACACAATAAGTATAGTTGCCACTTGCAGCACAAATGAAGTTTTGTGCAAGTGTTCCAAAGATGTTATGAACTCGGAACAAGATAGGGCAGGTAGTTAGGTACAAAGCAACCATAATAATCTTTAAATTAACTACAAGCACGCACGCACACTAACACATAGTTACATTGGTGTAATCTCATTTCTTGGCTCTCACTGCCTATGCATTCCATTCACAAGACTTGAATCCGAAAACTCACTTAAAAGAAAATCAAACTTCTCAATACTTTGACTAACCGACGTTGGTATAGGTAAAACCTCATTAATATTAAATAAACATCAACATTGGAAATGAAATATATATTAGTGAGCTTGAATCAACATTAGATATGAAAAATATAATTAGTGAAATTAGAAAGTGCATCACAGGTCATAATATCATCTCTAAGTATTCAGAAAGGCCTTTCGCTATCTACTCATTCAACAGGATTTACTTGACATAAAATCAATAAATCGATTATATACCGTTGTATACCCGACATGTAGTATACCCAAAATCTGGTTACCTCTTCAATGTAAAAAATATTTTATCCCTCTTATGCACATCGCTGCACGGTCATAATAAGCCAGCTTCAAAGAGATTCCTCCGCCTCAACGTCTCATCAACAAGCTTGAAAGTCTTCTTCACAACCTTCTGATCAAGGGCAGTGGTTCGATAGATCTTGAAGACACGATCTACACGGTCAGGAGCAGAGCTCTGGAAGTATAGTTCCTCAAACTTTTTCTTCACAAACCTATAGACATAGTTAACCAGAGTGAATTAATTGTTTAGATAATGAAATCTTAACCGCAACACTTGATTTTGGTAAGGATCAACATGTATTGCTGGAATATGAACTCTTTCAATAATAGTCAGAAATCAAATAAACTATTTTGCTTACTCATATGCATGTTCAATCTCTTGTTTCCCTGTTGAAACTGGCTGATAATCTTTGAACCATTCACATACATTGAGTGGGACCTGCACAAAGAGGAAATGATAATAGGTTCTCCCATGGATGACGAAGTGTACATGTACGGATGGCTCTTACCTTCAAGATCTTCTTCTCGAATATGTCAAACTTGTTTAAAAATAACATGAAGGATGTTTTCTGTCAAGAAAAGAAAGGAGTATCATCACTCACTGAGATAGATATAAATGTTCAGTGCCAAAATAGTGTAAATCTATCGCTCTAAGTGTCATATATAGGAGGAAACAGAAAAAGAATTAGTAGACGCTAGAATTTACGATGTTAGAATTTAACAAGTGCGTAAAAGGAAACCTCAAAACATGGTTGCTTCAGGATCCATTCAAAAAGTTCCTTAGTTTCCATCATTCTGTTCTTGTTTTCATCCTCAAAAAGTGTTTGATCATACCTGGAAGGTAAATCAAAGTCAACGCTTCCACTTTTCAAATCTCATAAGTACAATGTTCTTTGTTTACTCAAGGTCTTAAATTATACCAAATATTAATTTCAAATAATAGGCACATCAACCTGCTTTTTAAGTACAACTAAGACCAAACATTGCGTAAAAAAAACATATACAGTTGCAAGAATAGCCAGAGCTTATCTTTCCCTCCTAATTCAAGTCAAACATGTGTTTTGTTCATTGGCAAGCATTTTAAAAAGGCAAAGTAAAATTAATTGGAAAGTATTTAAACATGACTTATAAATTTTTGTAGTCCACACTATTTGCATATAGAGTTGTCCAAACAAACTTTATCTTTGTCATTAAGAACTACATTTATTATATATGAAATCAAATGGCAGGCCATACTCGCTAATTGCAGCACAGAATATTACAGCTGTGACTCCTTCAAAAAGATGGATCCATTTTCGCCTCTCATTTCTCTGGCCACCGACATCAAAGAGTCTATAGACTTCACCACTTCTCTTATTTTCTCCAACAGGACTGTCAAATAACAAAACCATAGTAATCAAGTTATCCATTCTGTATATCCTATTGTGATTAAGAAAATGTTTGGTTAGAAAAACAAATGAGTAGCACCAATTGCTACGACAAAAACTGTCCGTGCAGCATCAGGAACTGAAGGACAGAATGTGGACAATAACAAGCATGTGTTGGTATCATTAAAGACGAAACAATCACGCCAGCTCAGTATGTTCACCTGAATTGAATCTCAACAACACCAGTTGTACGAACTCTTGCATACAAAACATCCTCCTGTATTGGTAAAATGGAGTGAGAAATATTGAGAGATTCATGACTTTATACCACCTTCAAAATTGAGGGTCCATAAAAAAAAACAGCAACAAAAATTATGCGGATCTCTTCCAACATATGCTATGTTGTATTTGGTGTGAGAACTTAGCACCAATCTTTTGCAGTGTAGTATAATATAACAACTCACAACATTAATATACGTCTCACTTCTAGAATTAAATTGATGCATGGATAAATTGCTTCCTAGATAAAAAATGCTGCATTTGATCCCTTCGTTTTTTCTTCATCAAACAAACTCCAAAACAATCTTATTAAATAATACTACTTTATTATACTTTTAAGTAATTAGAGTAACAGAAAAATGCCACAAGTTTCAACCCGTGCAAGTGAAAATAATTTGGACACTCACAGTTGAAACGTTTAGAAAACCCAAAAACAACACACTTGGAGAAGAAAGAATTTGAGATTGCAATTGACATAAAGCAAATAAAACATAAATTTGTAGTTAGCATTCCTACCTTTAGCAAACAACAATAGAATGATAGATTGTTAATAACTTAATACCTTTGTAGGAACGTAATTCACATCTGATAGCCTCTGCAAATTTTCCATGAAATATTTGGTACAATCAGGAACTTGGAGTTCGTTACCGCGGGCATATGTTTCCTACAACAAGAAATTTGCACAAGACATACATACTAAGTAATTAACGCCAAACAATGACTATGTATGTGGATTAAGGCAAAGCAATCAAGGTGCAATCAGCCACCTGAATGGCAGCATCCTCCCAGAGAGTCTCTATTTCCTTTGCAAGATCCTGGGTGAGATGTGGGTAATCCACCCTGCCTCCAATTTCTGAAAGTTTTTCACCAATGTCCTGCCAGAAAAATGAAGCTCTATTTGAATTAAGAAAAACTTTGACAAAGTGATAGATCTCTCCTGAATAACATACAAGATCATAAACTACTCATCCTTATTGACAAACCATAATAGGGAATTAAGGAGAGATTAGTAGTGAACTACCTTGTTTTCATCGGATATAGCAAACTTTGAAGAATTAAGATCATTCTGAGCCAATTCCTTTGACCCATCATGCAGTACCTGTTTAAGCACATCAAATAAAAACTAAGGATTACAGTTTTTTCGAGTTGCTCCATTAAACTCAACTTACGTAAAACAAAAAATCTTCAGAATATGAACACTGAACTCTATCTAATTTTAAGAGGAAAAAATAAATATCAACACACCCTTTCAGGTATTGCGTACTTTTATAGTCTGATACACATTAGCATAAATGACTGGTGTGTAGCTTCTTAGCTCAGCCTCATCAAAGCCAGTTTGAAACAGAAGTTTTATCTGCATAAACAAACAAATGAATATCAATAATCTTGCAATCACATACTATCTTAGAAAGTTGAGACAATGCAATTTCGTGCCTGCTTAAAGATTGTAGACTTCCCCGACTCTCCTGCACCTAAACAACAGAGACATTGACACTTCAATAAAAGTAATTATATGAAAAGAAACAGACTATAAAGAGCCTGTAAAATTTTAAGAACTTCAGTAGTTGCTCGAAATTGAAGAGCATTAATTTAAAAAAAAAACTATATGTGAAGTATATACGCAGCTAAGATGAAAAGGGAAACAGACCTAGTAGTAGAAGTTTCTGAATGTGTTTTTCAGCCTTTGTTTCTGACTCTATTCTTCTTTCAATTTCTGCTGCCTGCAAATCCATGCCCCATTTATCAAGTTAAGGCCTATTCAACAGTATATGAATATTTGCAACTGAATACTTATGCAATTTCTCAAGTAAAACAAACCTGTGCATTTTCTTCAGTATCAGAATCACGATGACGGCGATTTCTGCTACATACTAAGCCCATATTTTCTGTTATAAAAGACAGTAAAGTAGATGCACAAGTCAAGCTCCACCAGAAATCAGAATCAGTGTTTCAACACCCTTCTCTAACGCGTACATGCATTAGCAGGCTTTGAGTTCACCTAACGAGAGAACTAGGGCGTTGTCAAGAGCAAACAAAGACAAGCATGTTGCATTGTTGCCCCTCTCGAAGGAGTATCTGGGCATGGCCCATAGTTTACTGATAACTAAGCAGGTCGTATGAGTATTTAAACAAAAGTTGTAATCTACAACCCAAAAGTTTGAATAATAGAAAGGAGCCGCAATCACTCTCTAATAAGAGACATAAGCACAATTAGCCGAACTCTGTGATCAAACTGTGGGTATTCTTTACTTGCGTATTTTGTATCTAACTCTTTGGAACCGAGGTTTCTATTCTAACATATACCTAAATACTAGATTCTGAATCCACCGAATAAAATCAAAGCAGAGCTAAATAGCAAGAATAGTTAAACTAAGCCACAATCTGCATTGATATTAGTCAAAATAGTTTCCGCAACAGATCTAAAGTCCAGAATTTATGTAACCAAGAAACTAATTTTGAAGAAATCTTGAATATTCTACTCATTCTAACAACTTGAATATTAAATTTTTTTATGAACATTAGCCTAAACCCCCATGACCAGTACAAGGAATTCTAACGCAAGGATTTTATTTTATTTTTCCATTAACCTGGGTGAAATTGAGTTATGAGGATAATTAAGATGGTAATTAATTTGGGAATTAAGCAGAATCATCAATTTATCAAAATTATTTTTAGGCTGAAAAAAAAAAAAGACTCCATTTATTTTATTTATTTTTAGCTAATAATTCCAAGTTTTGAATGTTGATTTGATTCCCTCCAAATGAAACTATAAAGTACAATAAAAAAGCACGAGCATGCAAAGTACAATCGCCTCATGGAAAAGTATATATTAAAATAAAATAAAAATAAACGGTACAGAAATCGAATGTAGAAAACCACAGAAAAAGTTAATTAAGAGGAAAAAGAGAAACAGTGTTTGCATCTCGATCTGCATATGCAACACCAAATGCAGAGAGATCTAATGAACAAAAGAAAAACGAAGAATGTTTGGAATGAAATTGGGAATGGAAGAGGGGAAGGAGGAGTACCTGAAAAGAAGGAAAATGGTGTCTCTTTTTCGGATTGGTGGAAGTGAAAGTAGAAAGCAAGTTCAGTAGCGTTGTTTGTTTTTAGTGAATACAGAATACAAGTTCACATGCTACTTACTATATATTGTTGCTAATAACAATAACAGTGACATTTGCTGTTTCGTTTAAGAAGATAATTACGGATTCTAATATATAATAATTGGATTAGGAGGAATGTGGATATAACAAATACTATATGCGGAGAAACAGACGGAAAGAAAATATAAATTATCCTCTCACACTACATTTATTTTATAAAAGAAAGTTATCTACGGTTCCCCGAGGACAGAGGGAAAAAATAGAGATTAAAATACTGATGCGGTATATATATATATA
>JBBPBR010000004.1:71875917-71908712 GCA_037974775.1 Cicer pinnatifidum
TTACTATTTAGTGGTCTTTAAGCTATTTTAGCTGAAAAAATTTGTAATTAATTTTCTAAACTTATTGATAATTTGCATTAGGTCATTAAACTGAAAGATATATTTAATTAAGTCTATGACCTTGTTAACATAAAATAATCTTAATTTAAACCCTTAATTTATATAACTTAATCCCTTAATATGGAGATCTATGTAAAAGATATTTTAGAAATTGAAGTACAACTTACTAAAAAAATCCAAGTAATCAATTGAATACTAGAAGCTCTTTTAGATATTATTTTTGTTTAACAATCTCATTAAAAATTCTAATAACTTATTTGATAAGAGATATGATAAAAAAATTGTCATAATTTATGATTTGATGAGACAATATGATACAATAAGTTAACTATAAATTTTATCATATCTATTTAGTTAATATTCGTATTCTGAATGTAGATTGGTTAGAAATCAACAAGATAGACGAATAATAATAATTTATTGAATTTCCTATATAAAATATAATTTAAAATATAAAAATTAAATATAATAAAAATTAAAATTTAAAAATTTGTTATTGAATCAAAAAATAAAAATATTACTAATTAATTTTTAAAAAATATGTATGATTTTATCTCATGGATAATCTTGTAATTTAAAGAATATAAAAATAATTGCTATACAATATTTAAAAATTACAGAATATTATATTTAATGGTAATTTATTTTTACATATAATCACCATCGATTTTGTTGCTTGGATATAAATCTTCTGTTAAAAATAAAGAAGGTCGGATGATTATAACGGTAGTGGGTCTAGGCCCATGGTTCAACAAAAATAAAAGCCCAAGAGAATAGGTTGTATATAAACGGCAATATACTAAAACCGGTACTCTCATTATGAGTTACGCTTATAGCTTACAGTGCTACTATGTCGGTGGTCTCATTCTCGGGTTCGTTTTCTTCAAGAAAACAATTAAATATGCAGCATCAAATTGCTGATTGAACATGAGTGAATGTTGTTGTCCTGCTTCGTGTGATCTGTTCCAAGACAATCTTTCTTGCTTGCTAGGGTAATTTCGGAATTTTAATTTCGATATATTTGCATTGATATAGACTGGAGAATCTATTTTTCTCATTCTTGTTTATTCAAGAATATTCAATCTTTAGAAAAATAAAACTACCCATTTTTTTGTTATTGATTATTATTCAAGAATATTAAATTTTTGGCTTCAAAACCAAAAGACCCTTTGGATTCTGTAAATCAAAGTTTAACTGGGTATACAAACCCAAAAAAATGTGCATTGCTGCAAGATTGAATCTTTTTTCATAAAAGGGGTGGAATACATGACCCGTAACCTAACCCTAAAAGGATGTTTCTGTTCGAATACTCTTTTTTGTTGCAACATTTTTGCATTGATACATGTCATGATACCAGATTTCTCATTCTTGATTATTCATGAAAATTAAATTTTGCATGAAAAACAGAAAGAATCTTAATGGGGCAAACATGTTATGTCCCAAGACCCTCTTGGTACAAATATTTTGAAAGGCAATTTTTTTGGGAACAAATTTTCTCATTCTTGGTCATTCAAGAACATTCAATCTTCTGCTTGAGAAAATTAAAGAACATTAAAATTGAGCAGACATGCTCTGTCCCAAGATCCTATTTGGTATCAAAATTTTGGAAGAAACTTTTTACCTTTTGTTAAGATAACGGTGTTATATAAGATTTTGTAATTTTCATTCCAACAAAATTTACTTTATGATTGAGATACCTATTTTCTGATTTTTGATTATTCAAGAACATTGAATCTTCAAGCTTGAGATAAAAAGGAATCTTAATTGGGCAAAATACTTTGTCCTAAAACGCTGTGAAGATTTTGGGAGTTTTTTTTTTATTTGCTGAGGACAATGGAGTTTAAACTATTTTGGAATTTTAATTCCAAAAAAATTTGAATGGCAAATTTTTTGTTTATTGTTGTAACTTTAACTTATGTGCATTGATGTCTGCTGGAATACTCATTTCTCATTCTTGATTAGTCAAGAACATTCAATCTTCTGCTTGGGGAAATTAACCTTAATTGAGCAAACATTCAATCTTCTGTTTGAGACAAAAAAAGACGGTGAATACATAACTCTAGTAACACTTAACCCAAAGTGCTGGAATGATGGATATGCTATGTTACATTTTTTTTTTTAAAGTGATGGATGTCTCAATGACTGTAGAGTGAAAATGCATTATGAACTCTTTATCCATAATGTAGGAAATGCAAGGGTGCTTTGTGAAATGATAAGTGAAATTATTTTCTTTTCATTATTTCAAAAAGGGTTATACATGAGTGCAATGATCCCAAATTCATAGAGTCTTGATGACCCAAAATGATGGATTTAAATGTGAAAGCTAGTTGTTGCCTTAAATGCAGATTTAATGCAGATTTAAACTATTTTGGAATTTTAATTCCAAAAAAATTTGAATGGCAAATTTTTTGTTTGTTGTTGTAATTTTAACTTATGTGCATTGATGTCTGCTGGAATACTCATTTCTCATTCTTGATTAGTCAAGAACATTCAATCTTCTGCTTGAGAAAAAAAAAATCCTTGGAAAATCAATTTTTTCATTCTTGATTTTTCAAGAACATTCATTCAATCTTCTGCTTGGGGAAATTAACCTTAATTGAGCAAACATTCAATCTTGTGTTTGAGACAAAAAAGACGGTGAATACATAAGTCTAGTACCACTTAACCCAAAGTGTTGGAATTGATGGATATGCTATGTTACATAATTTTTTTTTAAAGTGATGGATGTCTTAATGACTGTAGAGTGAAAATGCATTATGAACTCTTTATCCATAATGTAGGAAATGCAAGGGTGCTTTGTGAAATGATAAGTGAAATTATTTTCTTTTCATTATTTCAAAAAGGGTTATACATGAGTGCAATGATCCCAAATTCATAGAGTCTTGATGACCCAAAATGATGGATTTAAATGTGAAAGCTAGTTGTTGCCTTAAATGCAGATTTAAACTATTTTGGAATTTTAATTCCAAAAAAATTTGAATGGCAAATTTTTTGTTTGTTGTTGTAATTTTAACTTATGTGCATTGATGTCTGCTGGAATACTCGTTTCTCATTCTTGATTAGTCAAGAACATTCAATCTTCTGCTTGAGAAAAAAAAATCCTTGAAAAACCAATTTTTTCATTCTTGATTTTTCAAGAACATTCATTCAATCTTCTGCTTGGGGAAATTAACCTTTATTGAGCAAACATTCAATCTTGTGTTTGAGACAAAAAAGACGGTGAATACATAACTCTAGTACCACTTAACCCAAAGTGCTGGAATTGATGGATATGCTATGTTACATAATTTTTTTTTTTAAAGTGATGGATGTCTCAATGACTATAGAGTGAAAATGCATTATGAACTCTTTATCCATAATGTAGGAAATGCAAGGGTGCTTTGTGAAATGATAAGTGAAATTATTTTCTTTTCATTATTTCAAAAAGGGTGGTATACATGAGTGCAATGATCCCAAATTCATAGAGTCTTGATGACCCAAAATGATGGATTTAAATGTGAAAGCTAGTTGTTGCCTTAAATGCAGATTTAATGAGTTTTCATTCATACTGCATAACATTGATCAATATCTATTGTGATTTGACGACTCTAGTCCCTTTGTAACTGTAATATGAAGTGATTTTGCTGATGCAAAATGGAGTGAGTGTTTTTGTTGTATCAGCCTGCTGATAGGGGTTTCATAGGAAACCTCTAAGGAAGATACCAATTACTGAAGCAAAGTACATTTGCAAATGCAATAGAAACAAACTCTTTGGAGTCTAAACTATTTTTTACAGCATCTGGCATTATTATGCAGACGACTTAAGTATTATACGGATGCATGCATCGATATCAATGGAGGAAACCATAACAAGGTTAAGGACCTTTTCTACAATGAATACTAAATTTGGGGGATTCAATAGTTAAATTTGTTCTTAGTGTATGTTTTCATTGGCTTTATACTAGTTCTTACATCTTATGAATTCTTGTTTTTGGCTTACCCTAGTCTTTTTAGTATCATTTTTCCAATTTGCGTGAAGCATTTTTAAAATCCAATGGAATAAATCGTGTGTATTTACAACTTTTTAGTATCATTTTACCAATTTGCGTGAAGCATTTTTAAAATTTAATGAAACAAATGGTTCGTATTAAAGCTATTTTCTGTTTGTCTCTGAAAATTGGCAATGTCTAGAGGCATGTTACACATATCATTCATCACTTTGAATCCATTTGTAGTATCCTTCACTAAAAGTTTCCTCATCTAAAGTGAGCTCCCATTTTAGAGTGCAACATTATGATGTTACCTTTTGATGTAAAACGTGACAGTTAATATTTTAAAGGAGTTGCTTCTTAATTTTCTTGATTTCGATGCTGACGACGCTCCGCACAAAATTTCTATCAGTTTTTTTCCTCAGACATTCTCCATTTCATTATGATTGGCAATTTGATGTTCATGATAGTATCTTTCTTTCTGCTAATCTACTAGGTCATCAGGATTTATTTTAGAAATTTATGTAATGATCTTAACATGAGGAAGTATCGTTGGGAGTTGTATATGCTTTAGAGGAAAATGGAAGGCGTGGTTGGATTTATTTGTAGCTATGTCTTTTCCCTAGTAATTTTTCAATAATTAATATACTAAATGCGTAATTTTAGTTTAAATATTTTATGCACATTTTCTTGTGAGACATATGGGTTGCACACTTCTTATTTGATATATATTGTTTGTATATCAACCTTCTGCTATGCAGTCAGTAATTACTCTTGCTCTACTAGCCCTCACATTGACCTTACTAGCATGGTGCGTTTCTCAGTTCAGAGTTGCTAAAACATTGATGAAGAGTTTGAGATGAATAAACATATCACTTCGTGAAGGCATTATCTCAGGTTTGTTAATACACACACAAACACACTACATCATATTTTCTATTCCTCTATTTCTTAAGAGATTTTAGTCCTAAAAAGAAAATACAAGTTGTTTTTTAATCTTGACATCGGTCACTTGTTGAAATGCTACAAGATAAGTAGATAACTGGGATTTGTGCTCCACCTTGGTGTTTGTGCTCCACATATTATATTTGCTTTATGAGTAAGAATCAAACTCAATATCTATGAGTTTACATTACTAACACATAGCGCACCAACTTGTGCTAGAACCTGGTGGTAGCTCTAGTATTAAACTCTTTTGTGTTATGTATCTAGTTGGTTGAAGCATGTGAATTGAACTATTAATGTCTACATGTAAATGTTTCAATACTTAGTGCAAACGCTTCTAATTGGGTTTGAACATGAGTGATCAGCCTATTTGTTATTGTTGGGTTTGGGTTGTCTTGGCTGATCTTTGGTCAATATCAAATATTCTCAGTTATGTTTGGTGTTGAGTGGAGGGTAGAAGTGTCATGGAGTGGAAAACATGATATGGTGGACAATGTATCTTTCAATGTTTTTTACTGCCAGATCTATTATGCAAATCAGATGAAATGAGGGGATAATTGGTGGAAAGATGGTCTGTGTGATCAATGGATAAAATTTGGCAGGTGCATGTATAACAATCAGATAGCACTAGATTTTGAGTTGATAATTGTAAGTGCAAGCTTTGGACTTAGTAACTGAATACAAGTGAGCTCTTATAAGTGTGTTGGTTTGATTAATATCTAAAAAAGTAGTAATATAATTAATGATAGTAACATTGTTTTAATTGGGCATATTCACTGTAAATCTGCGTTTACAGGCATTGGTATCTCACATATAACATATCGATGAATTTTGTTTGGTTGTCTTCCTAAAAAAATTGGTTGTTAGTTTACCATATTTCCTTGCATTTAAAATCTGAAATGGTTGGTCATAATGATAGATCTTTGGAAATTATTGATGACCTTTCATCTTAGCGGGGTAAAAAGCCAAAATCTCCATCACCATCTTCTAAAATTTGTAAGAATATGAAAATCATCCCAGAAGAACAAAAAGAATCTAAGCATGAGAAAAGCAAAGTCCTAGCAAATGTATGATTTTACAACTAAGTATATGGACAATGTAGCAGGAAGTAGCTGTCAACTAAGTATATGGACAATGTGCAAGTCTTAGATTTAGTAACTGAATCTAGTTCTGTTATGCAGTATATAAACTTGCACGGATGACCATAGTTCTGGACAATTATTAGTGTGTAGCATGTGTTTCTTGCATATGGGGTGCAGCTACCAAGTTATGCAGTTTATATACTGTCTCTGGATTCCAAGAGGATATGTAGTGACAGTAATGCCCCTTACCCTTAGCTTTCTTAGAAAATTTATATATATGGGATGAAATAATTTTGATTTATAAAAAATAAATATGTAAAAGCTTTTATTTAATGTAATTATTTTATGATAAAATATAAGATATTGGGGACTTAAGGTGATTGCTTTGGTATAATGACTGTGCTTGTGTGTTTTTCTTTAAGCAATTACAGTTACTGCCAATTACCTCAAGCGCTGACCAATTTGTGATGCTGTTATACAACTGCAATTCTATAATCTGTTGGAACAAGAGGACCTTTATGACTATGTGATGTATCAGGGAGATTTGTTGCTTAATGCAGTTTAATTTGGCTGCTGAAAATTTATCCAGTCTATATGCAATGTTGCTTCGGTACAATTTGTATTGAAGTCTAGATTTCATTCTAATTAAATAAATAATGTAGACATTATAAGTTATTCAATGGAAAATACAATATTAGATGCTTTTGAATATATATAGTTACTATTTTTAAAGCCTTGATGATGAAGAATACATTTCATATTATCAACACCCTTTTTTATGATTTTTTTATGATGCTGCAGCACTGTTAGAAATATTATAAAAGTAGAATGAGATGACCTAGTGAAGAAAGAGAATGATAACTCCAGCTTTTTTGTGTTCTAACAACTAAGCTCATTTGCTTTCATTTTCTCTGCATAACGAGGTTTGTGTGTGACTTGATTGTGTTTGCAAGGACAAAATTCAAATGTCACAGTGAGATGGTAAAATGGATTCTTGAGAGGATTCAGGTAAAATTCAAACTCAACTACATAGAACTCAATGATTGAATGAGTTCCGGTGGTGATGAGTAAATGTATACATGTTAGACAGTTTTTACTGAGAAGACATAAAAATTTGTTGAAATGTGTGTTTCATTCATAAGACCGTTGGTCATAATATAGGCACGAGCCTTACAATAAGGAGAATATTCCAACAACTTAATTAATCTTGTAAATACCTTAACAATACCCCCTTAATGCACATTCTTGTCCTCAAGGATGAACATTCCCAAGTATGCAAAGTCTTCCATTTGAGTAGAACATTAGGAACATGAACGCTTTCCATGTTGACACAAGCTGAAATTGCACAAATGTGTACAGTGGAGTGCAATTTAGGCTCCCTGCAACATTTCCAAGATCAAAGCTCAAATTTTGTAAGGACTTCAATTGAAGAAATTTTCCTCTAAAGATAATTTTCCTATGCAAAATAGCCACTGTTTCAACAAGTTTGAAAATTGACTGAAGACGATATTGTGACAGATGGTCAACATCAAAATGAGTTCTGGCATAGCTTCAGCAGAAGCACTTGGAGCAAGCTGAGAATATTTGAAGTAGGAGGGAATGTAGTATGGATTCCAATCACTAGTAACTATACTAGGCAGCCCTTGTATCTTGGATTTGTGATTCATGAAAATTTGGATTGCAACCATACTGATACCTGGAAGTGCTTGAAAACACTATTTAAGATCCCAAAATACAACAGCAACAAATCATGGGTGCAGTAGTTGAACAACCTTTGGTTCAGTAATTTAAAACCGCTTCCTTTAATTAATTCTCGTTCCTCGTACTTCAATGTTTATAGGACATGGGTAGAGGTCTGGAATGGGGGAGGTTTAAGATTGGTGTGCACATATTAATAGAGGCGTTTAAGGTTTCATGTACTTTGCTTAGGTTAGCAACATGTTCTATGTATTCAGGTTTACAAAAAGGTGCAGCGCCATTAACCATCGAACTATTTGACTGCTCAAAATCATTCATGCTCTAAATTAATTGAAATGGTAAAATGGATTTCAGGGATAATTTCAGTAAAATCCAAACTCAAATTAGGGAGTTCCATTGTGATTGCTTCAAGAGCACTCTCTCAATACAAATTAACTTCACCCTCTTTTTGCCACCTCTTTAACTCTCTTAGACCTCTCATAAACCCTCCATATTTTGTTCCCATCAATATAAGATTTGTTATGCCCTATAAACTGTAAATATAAATATGCACAATTGATATATGCATAAATGTGATTATGATAATTATTTAGTCATTTTAAAAATGACAAGGGGTTTAGTCATCGTAGAAATATATAGATAATTAGTTAACAAAACATACGTGTTAACTAATTATCTATATATTATTGAAGTCACATATTGGAAAACTCTCATATTTTAAGTAATTTCAATTCTATAAATACTAAAGTTCTACATTGGATAGAAAACATACGTGACTTTACTTCCATCAAAGTTAGATACATTTTCCAACTTTCTCTTTTCTCTCTTTTCTAATCAACTTGAGCCATTGTTCCCCTTTCTTTATGTTCCTTCGATATTTTTAGAGCGGTTATGTATTGTTGTCCCTTCGATTTTTAGATCGGTTTTGTATTGTAGCCCTATCAATTTATAAAGCGGTAGTTATGTCGTAGTTATGTTGATTCTCGTTGATTTTTTAGTGGTCTTAATACCACTATGAGCGGTTTTTGTGTCGTAATTTTTTGAAGCGGTTTGTGTGTCGTAGTAATTTAGAGCGATTTTTTGTGTTGTAGTATTTTTTATTTATGAGTGGTCATATTACCAAATTACAAGTGACTTTAATCGTCATATTAAGGTGGCTTTAACCGTCATATTAAGGGTGTAACTCAACCCAGTAATATCTTCGGTGACATAAATTGTAATTTTTAAAAAGTTTTTCAAAACTCAAATAATGGACTTCTACTAATTCCAGTAATACTAATAGAGATGTTAGGAATGCTTCAGAAAAAAATGATATTGAGAAAGTTGACGATAAAAAATATGGTGTGAGCTGCTACCTCAAGTATCAAAGTATCAGATGATCAATGATAGATCCGTGGAGGCTCACTCCCGTAAAATTCAGAAGATAATTCATGAGATCATCTATTAAGGTACGTCACTCATGATGTATTTAAATTAAATGTTGAAATATATCATGTCTTTTTGTGTTGAATGTTGAAATCAATCAAATGTCTTTTTACGCTTGACATGTTAAGGATCTTTGTAACTTAAATTAAAAATCAATTTAGTACAAAGATTAAGATGTTCCAAGTATGATTCTAGTCTGTTTAATAAGTTTTAAAAATTGTCTGGAATTATACAAGGAACAACTGCACCATAATTGCTTGAAGTGAGTGATAAAGTTGAAGAAAAAAAACTCTTATTGAACTAGTTGTTGCTAGTAGGCTTAACTCTAATGTTGCATCTCATTGGTGTGCGAAAAATATATTGTTTATTTTCTATGTTTTGAATAGAGTTCCTAAATCTAAAAACAATACATATCCTTATGAGATAGTGAAGAAAAGACAACTGAACTTGTCTCATTTTCAAACTTGGGATTGTCTGATTTATGTTAGAATCCCCGATCACAAGCGAATGAAACTCGCCAAGAGAGCCTATAGATGTGTATTCATTGGGTATGGAGTAAAGAACAAAGCGTATAAGTTTTATGACCTAAATGCAAAAGTGATTATAGAGTCAAATGATGTTAACTTATATGAAAATAAATTTCCTGTCAAATGGAGAAATAGAGGGGGCACGAACCAAGTCATGTTCATGTAACAAGAAGCAACAAACAAGGCGAAACAGAAATTCGAAGAAGTAAGAGAGTCATAGTTGCTAAAAATTATAGACTCGAATATGCGGTCTATACTTTAGAAGATCATCTTGCAAATATTTAAGAAGTTTTGTCATCTTTGGATGCATATTTATTGCAGAAATAAACAATAAACGATGAAATTGATTATTTAGTGTCTAACAGGACGTGACACTTAGTAGACTTGCTAATTTTTAAGAAGTTTTGTCATATTTGGATGCAGATTTATTGCAATAAACAATAAACGATGAAATTGATTATCTAGAGTCTAACAAGACATGACATTTAGTAGACTTGCTTCTTAGTTGCAAACCAATAGGTTGTAAATGGATATTGAAAAATAAACTAAAACCCGATGGAACTGTTGATAAATTCAAGGCACACCTTGTAGCCAAAGATTTTAGACGAAGAGAAAATATAGATTTATTCGACACTTTTTCACCAATCATTAGAATAACATGGTGATACACCAGATGAATGTTAATTCAACTTTTTTAAATGGTGACTTGGAAGAAGAAATCTATATGGAACAACCTGAAGGTTTTGTAATTCAAGGATAATAAGACAAGGTATGTAAGTTAGACAAATCATTGTATGGTCTTAAACAAACTCCTACGAAATGACATGAAAAGTTTGATAACTTGACTATATCGAATGAGTTTAAATTGAATGAAAGTAACAAGTGTATTTACCACGAAATTTTAAAATGGCATTTTCACTATCATATGTCTATATGTAGACGACTTACTCATATTTGATTCTAACATTCATGTTGTAAACATTGTGAAATCATTGTTGTGTAACAACTTTGATTTGAAAGACCTCGGAGAAACGAGTGTAATCCTTGAAATAATAATTACTAGGTCAGAAAATGGAATTTCTTTGTATCAGTCTCACCATGTTGAAACAATTCTAAAGAAATATAAATACTTTGACTATAAATCTGTCTACGTCATGAGACTGTTGTGCAGGTTTACTAGTAGTGTTGAGACAAAATCTCAATTTAATGTTTTGATGAAAACAAAAAAAAAAGTTAATTAAGAATTCTAGTTATGATTCTAAGTGTTTTGGTATTTAACATGTGCATTTGAGTGTGTTAAAACAAAATAGGTATCAAAGATCACAAACCAAAAGATCAATCTTAAGCAGTAGATCAATCTTAAGCAGCAGATCAATCTTTTGATGCAGCAAATCAATCTTTTGATGCAGCAGAACAATCTTCACAGTAGATAATCAATCTCTACATAATTTGATCAATCCTAGAAGCCAGATTCAGCCTATACTCTCATAATAGATCAGCAAAAGAACAATAAAAATCACACTCATTTCAGAATTTGAAGAATCAAGTTATGCTTCAATAAAGGCATAATACAAAGATCATTCTTCATATAAGTAGTGAAGTACACTACTGATTTGAACTATTCTAAAGCCTGCACACATGACAGAAAAGCATGTACTCATGGCTAACATACTGTCACAAATCATAAAGTACAATGTTGTTTCATAACAGAGCAAAAGATCAATCTTTTGATGTAGCAGAACAATCTTAAGCCATGACAGATTTTCCAACAGCTCTTTTATAACAGCTGGTCCTTTTCCAACGGCCATATTAGCTGTCATAAGCCTTCTTAGAGTCTATAAATGCAGTTGCAAGTTGAAGAACAAAATAGAACAATCAGCACCAAGCAAAAGATCAATTTTTTCAATCATACTCAAGCTTCTCAATATCTTTTCTTATAGCTTGCTGTTTTTTTTCATTTCTGTGTTGTAATCATTCACAATAGATGTCCATCCACAGAGTATATCTCTCAAACAAGAGTTGAGAAAAATATCAAATTCTAAATAGCCTCAAAATCACCACTTTGTAACTCAAGGTTGCTTTGTCAAATCTTGAGTAAGTTGCAAAATCCTTTCACGTTTGAAAGACAGCTTGTTAAAGTCTTTACAAAAAGTAAGGTAGAAATCCTTTCTAGGTAGAAGGGTAGGAATTGTGTAAAGATCAAGATTGATCCATGAAAACCAAGAAGGATCTTGGTTTGAACACTTAGTGAAAAATCTCACGGTTGTGAGGACTCGATGTAACCCGAATTGGGTGAACCAGGATATATCCTTGTGTGATCTCTCTATCTCTATCTCTATTTATTTTATGCTTTACAATCAGTTTTCATTTTGGTAAAATTGATATTGCTGTTTTTGTAAACTAAAGATTGATCTGCTACAAAGTTAAGATTGATCTTCTGAGTAAAGATTGATCTTCATCACTGCAAAGATCAATCTTAACCTGAGATCTAAATTTTTAAAACAGAATTTTTAAAAAGGAGACAATTATAATTCAAACCCCCCTTCCTTATAATTGATATTTTTACTTCAATTGGTATCAGAGCTTGGTCTCAAAAGTTCAACACCTGACAAGTGTTAGAGAAAATATCTAAAAAATGTCAAAAGATATGTACATTGCTGAAGGAGGGTCATCATATAGACCACCTTATTTTGGTGGCATAGACTACTATTTCTGGAAAAGAAAAATGCAGCTGTTTTTGAAATCTCAAGATACAGGAATGTGGCATATCATTACAGATGGAGATTTCGTACCAAGAGTCAACCAAAATGATTCAACCTCTGCTGAAAAAAAAGAAGCAGATTGGACAGCAGAAGAAAAATCTAAGGTACTTCTAAACTCTAAAGCTCAATTATTCTTATCGTGTGCTTTGAGCAGAGAAGAATGCGAAAGAGTTGATGAATGCAAGACTGCTAAAGAAGTATGGGACACATTACAAACTCATCACGAAGGAACAAGCCATGTAAAAGAAACAAGGATTGATATAGGCATAAGAAAGTTTGAACTCTTTGAAAGGAGTGAAGGAGAAACCATTGATGAGATGTACTCAAGATTCACAACCATTGTAAATGAAATGCGCTCTTTAGGGAAAGCATACTCAGTATAAGACAGAGTCAGAAAGATCATGAGATGTCTTCCAATAATATGGAGACCAATGGTGACAGCCATAAGCCAGACAAAGAATCTTGAAGTACTGGGCCTAGAGGAACTGATTGGAACATTACGAGCACATGAAGTGCTGCTACAAGAAGATAAACCAATCAAAAAGGCCAAAGTAATAGCTTTGAAAGCATCTCAAGAAAGTACACTATTACAAACAGATGAGGACTCAGAAGAAATCGAACAAGAAGATGTTGATAAAGAGATAGTTCGTCTTACAAAGAAGATACAAAGAATGTTGATAAGAAGGGATCAAATCAAAAAGGGATTTCCAGATAAAAAGGAATTCAAAACTGAAATAGATAAAAGCAAAATCATTTTCTTTGGCTGCAACAAACAAGGACATTACAAAACTGAATGTCCATTAAACAAAAATGTGCCAAAGAAATTTCCATTCAAAAAGAAGTCAATGATGGCAACCTGGGATGATTCTGATGAATCAGAAACAGATGAACCTGAAGAAGCAAACCTGTGTTTGATGGCAAACATTGAAGATACAGAGGTAATAAATTTTGAACCATGTCTTATATGCAAACAAATGGAAATCGAATTTGATAATTTGTTAAATGATTCAAACTTTCTCATTCAAAAATGTAGTTCTTTTAAAGAAAGATTTCACAAAGAAAAAGAAGAGAAATAAAAGATTCAAGTTATGAATGATAAACTTAAAGAAATCATTCAAAATCTGAAGGATTCCAACTTTATAAATCTGGAAACAAAAAAAACCAGAAAGAAAAGATCAATCTTTACAGACAAAGAACGATCTTTTCAAAAGCCAAGATCAATCTTTACAGACAAAGAACGATCTTCTCAAAAAACTTTATTAAGGCAACAGAAACATTTCAGAAAATCATGGGATCTCAAGTAGGGATTTTTGATAAAGATGGGCTTGGTTTTGACAAAACTCAAAAAACCAAAATGTATGAAACTTTCTTTGTTCCTGAATTGAGAGAAGAAAAATGCAAAATCAAATGTTCATATTGTAACAAAATTGGACATTTAGAATTTGCATGTTACTTTAGAAAAAGGGATATAAAAAACAAGAATAGAAGAAACCTCAAAATAGAAAATCATTTGACAGTTAAAGAAAGTTTTTCTAAGAAACTAAAAGAACGATCTTTAGATCAATCTGAAGGCATATCAGAAACAACCAACATTCAGTCTTTTAAACCAGTTTCAAAAAGAGGTTCTTCTCAGTCTAAGATTGATCATTCTGAGAAATCATTTAACAATATAAAACCGGATTTCAAGGCTAACTCCCAAGGACCCAAACAAATATGGGTACCAAAACCATTACCAACTTGTGATGCAGGAACATCATCCAATAATCAAGAAAGAACATTGATACATAGACCAGGCATGCTCAATACACATGAATGAAAAAGTACGATGCCTCATCTCATTACAAAAATTTGGAGTGTCTTTAACCCTTTGAAACATTTACAAATCAAAGGTACATGTATCATCTTATTTCGCTTCCATGTATGCGCTTATTATCATGTTCAAAATTAAAATGTTGTCTCTTGTGAAAGATGACAAAGAGCATAGTGGCTTTCTCCTTGTATTATGATTTTTTATTTTTTATTTTTTTAAAAAAGGGATATTGATTCTATAATATTAAGGGGGAGTTTTCAGAAAATATTATTTTTCTTAAAACTGAAGTCTATTCATTGTTTTTTATCCTTTGTATTCCCCAACCTTTTTGTGTTGACAAAGGGGGATAATTATTTTAGATTTTATGTTTAGATTTTATGTTGGTTCAAAAATATGAAGCATATTTTGAGGGGGAGCCTTTAAAGCTCTCTATGATTAAAATTAGAATCAAAATTAAAATCTAAATTAACATGTTTGTCATCATCAAAAAGGGGGAGATTGTTGAGACAAAATCTCAATTTAATATTTTGATGAAAACAAACAAAAAGTTAATTAAGAATTCTAATTATGATTCTAAGTGTTTTGGTATTTAACATGTGCATTTGAGTGTGTTAAAACAAAATAGGTATCAAAGATCACAAACCAAAAGATCAATCTTAAGCAGCAGATCAATCTTTTGATGCAGCAGAACAATCTTCACAGTAGATAATCAATCTCCACATAATTTGATCAATCCTGGAAGCCACATTCAGCTTATACTCTCATAATAGATCAGCAAAAGAACAATAAAAATCACACTCATTTCAGAATTTGAAGAATCAAGTTATGCTTCAATAAAGGCATAATACAAAGATCATTCTTCATATAAAGCAAGTGCAAGTACAAGGCTACAAGTAGTGAAGTACACTACTGATTTGAACTATTCTAAAGCCTGCACAAATGACAGAAAAGCATGTACTCAAGGCTGACATACTGTCACAAATCATAAAGTACAATGTTGTTTCATAAAAGTGCAAAAGATCAATCTTTTGATGCAGCAGAACAATCTTAAGCCATGACAGATTTTCCAACAGCTCTTTTATGACAGCTGGTCCTTTTCCAACGGCCATATTAGATGTCCTAAGCCTTCTTAGAGTCTATAAATGCAGCTGCAAGTTGAAGAACAAAATAGAACAATCAGCACCAAGCAAAAGATCAATCTTTTCAATCATACTCAAGCTTCTCAATATCTTTTCTTATAGCTTGTTGTTTTGTTTTCATTTCTATGTTGTAATCATTCACAATAGATGTCCATCCACAGAGTATATCTCTCAAACAAGAGTTAAGAAAATATCAAATTCTAAATAGCCTCAAAATCACCACTTTGTAACTCAAGGTTGCTTTGTCAAATCTTGAGTAAGTTGCAAAATCCTTTCACGTTTGAAAGACAGCTTGTTAAAGTCTTTACAAACAGTAAGGTAGAAATCCTTTCTAGGTAGAAGGGTAGGAATTGTGTAAAGATCAAGATTGATCCATGAAAACCAAGAAGGATCTTGGTTTGAACACTTAGTGAAAAATCTCACGGTTGTGAGAACTGGATGTAACCCGGATTGGGTGAACCAGGATATATCCTTGTGTGATCTCTCTATCTCTATTTATTTTATGCTTTACAATCAGTTTTCATTTTGGTAAAATTGATATTGCTGTTTTTGTAAACTAAAGATTGATCTGCTACAAAGTTAAGATTGATTTTCATCACTGCAAAGATCAATCTTAACATGAGATCTAAATTTTTAAAACAGAATTTTTAAAAATGAGACAATTATAATTCAAACCCCCTTCCTTATAATTGATATTTTTACTTCAAGTAGACCTAGTATGGAGCATTGACACGCTATCAAAAGAGTCATGAGATACTTGAAAAGGACCATGAGTCTGGGATTACATTATCAAAGATTTCATGTCGTCCTTGAATGATATATTGTTGCTAATTGGAATATTTTATCTCCAAAGCAACTAGTGGCTATATTTTAGTATAGCTAGTGGTGTCATATCTTGAAAATAGAAGAACATATGATATTGGCTCAGTCCACTATGAAGTCTAAACTGATAGGACTAACTACTATTAGTGAAGAAGCGAGCTGGTTGAGATCTCTTTATGGGATAAACCTATGATAGATGTGTTGATCCACTGCGATAGTATTGCGGCTATTATGAAGATTGAGAATCTTTATTACTACGGTAAGAGACGATAAATTCGTCGTAAGCATATTGTTGTTAGAGAGTTACTTTATAAAGAAGCTATTATAATGGATCATGTATGCACTGATAAGAATTTAGCAGATCCCTTGACGAAAGGGTTAGCTAGAGAAAAATTAATAAAATACATCCAAAAGGATGTGACTAATGCCTATAGAGTTACTCATGATGGTAACTCAATCTAAAAGACTGAAGATCCCAAGAATTAGGTTGAATGAGTAATAACAAGTCGTTGAGTGATATGAGATGAACATGCTATTATAAATCTGAGAAACATGATTTCGGAAGTGATGATAGAATGAGGTAATAAAAACTCTTAATGAGATCTATATTCTATGTGGATGGAGTATCTAGCTACATGAGTACTCTTGATAGACTCTCCTATGTGAATGTGGAAGTGAGACTGCTTCCTATTGAATTTTGAAGCAGAATTCCTAGAGTGTTCATTATATTGAGATACACTTGCAGGGTCATTAATGCACGAGTTTTGAGAATACGCCCTATGAAAATGTTGTGTGTGAGTTTGATGTCAGAGATAATGTTCAAGACTACGAGTCACTCTTGTTGAATATGAATCTTATTTACTATGCAAATGTTCAAGTCAAGAGATATCGTTGTTTATGCACAATCTTATAGAAGCGTTTGACGTTATTTTAGATTTTTTTTTTTAAATTCAAGTGGGGGATTATTGGAACATGTAGTATGTTAATGTGTAAATTTAAATATTGTTGAAGTCTCACATTGCAAAACTCTCATATTTTGAGTAGTTTTCAACTCTATAAGTACTAAGTCCCATATTGGATAGAAAATATATGTGACTTTGCTTCCATCACTATATAATGAGTTTCAAACTCTTGTGAAAAGTACACAAAAGTTGGATGCACTTCCCAACTTTCTCTTTTCTCTCTTTTTTATTCTACTCGATTGATTTTCGAGCCACTTATCCCATTTCTTTTTGCCCCTTCGATATTTTTAGAGCGGTTTTGTATCATTGTCCCTTCGTTTTTTAGAGTGGTTGTTATGTCGTAGTTCCTTCGTATTTTAGAGCGGTTGTTATGTCGTAATTCCTTCGATTTTTAGAGCAGTTTTGTACCATAATCCTATCGAATTCTGGAGCGATTGTTATGTCGTAGTTCTATCAATTTTTGAGTGGTCATAATATCATTATCCTTTTAGAACTGTTTTTATGTTGTAGTCCCGTCAATTTTTGAGTGGTCCTAATACCACTATGAGCTATTTTTGTGTCATAATTTTTTGAAGCGGTTTGTGTGTCGTAGTCTTTTAGAGCGATTTTTTGTGTCGTAGTCCTTTTGATTTATAAGTGGTCATAGCACCATATTGCGAGTAATTTTAATCGTTATATTAAAAGTGTAATTTTAGAATGGTTTTTTACGATGCAGTGGAATTCCGATACAATAAATATGAGTTGTTTTATCTTGGGGACTTCGTGGTTGATAGTATGTCTTACACAATTTAGACATTACCGCTGAACGTCTTAAAGATAGCGACCTAGTTTGCGACTCAACCCAGTAATTTCTTCGGTGACATAAATTTTAATTTTTAAACAATTTTTCGAAACTCAAAAACAACATTTTTAATTATATATGACAAGTAAATGACCATTTGATTGCAAGATGAACCTTTTAAATATTGATGACTATTATAGTTGTTTTGTGGTTAGAATTTGTTATTTTATTTTTATACTTTTGGTAGATGGCTCACTCTTTTGTACAATTTATAATTATATTATTTCATTTGAAGTTTCGACAAATACTTTGATGAAACAGTCGGACAATGGTTTGCATATCGCTATTTAATTTTTCTATAATATAATTGTTGTTTATTTGTCTTTTAACTCGTACTTTACTTTATAAATGTCAATATTATTAAATTTAATGTTATATTTTAAATTGAAACTAATAATCTTGCAATTATTATATGAGTTATTATGATATTTATTATCTTTTCTTAAAAAAAAACAAAATTTGTCCCTTGTTTAGTTATTATGATATTTATTACGAACTGCTTCAAGCCTTGTACTTTAATATTTTCTTCATCTAAGAATAGCTTTAATCTAATTTTTTAGTATGAATAGAAACCAAAATTAGAGAAAAAAAAACATATTTTTCTGTATTAAAAAAAGAAAAGGAACCTAAATAAAGAAAAATAAATAAAAGAGTAGAAGAAGAGATTATGAGAGAAAATAAAGAAGTAGGAAAAATTAGGGACAGTTTGAGCCACACATTTCACCATCTTTATTATCTTTTGCAAATTCCATATTAAACCATCACCGAAGACAATTCAAATCAACTACCACGACCTTACCCTTTGTGCCACACTGCACACGACGCCCTTTGTCGCTTCTCTTCTCTCTCACGCTCAAACTCCATATGGGTGATTCTCTCTCCCATTATTTTCCTTAATAATAAAACTTTTTCTCTTCTCCATTTCTGATGCACATCTCTCTCATTCCCTTTGTATTTCTTTTCTTTCTCTAGTGTTTGGTAGTTTCTTTATTAGATTTAAATTTTGTTTCTTTTATTTTTATTCTTTTAATTATGTTTGGACTCGAGGCCCATTTAATTTCCTTTTTTTAGACTTCAACCTTTTCTTTTCTTATAGAAACAAAAATAAACTTGTTATTAAAAATTGAGATATATTTTTAATCTTTGAATTGTTAGTACACGAATGATATAATTTGATAATACTAAAATTTATTTTTATAAATAAATTAATTTAAAATTTATTTTTAAATTTAATTAATTAGATGTGACATCTTTTTAATCTTTGAGTTGTTAAGATATAAATTGTACAACTTGATGATTTTAAACCTCATTTGTATATCTAAAATAATAAAAAAAAATTCTTAAATGAGTTAACTAGACGTGACATCTTTTTAATCATTAAGTTGTTAAGACACATGATATGCAATTTGATAGTCTTAAAACTCTTTAAAATAATTATTTAAATCAAACAAACTCATTTTCTTTTGTCAAAATAATTTTTTTTTTATCTAACTTGTTTGTCATTAATAAAATACAATGTCTTTTAAATCAATCAACACATTCACAATTTCTACTAAGAACGCTTTGATTTCTCATCACACCTAGATATACGTAGGAGTAAGATTGCACTATTGTCCAACGCAATAAAAAAAAAAAACTTTTTTTTCACTTTGTATTTTGAGCATTCTTTTATTGCAACATCACATTTATAAAAAAAAAACAATTATACTAATGGAGAAATAAATATTCTAAAATTAACATAAAATTTTACATTGTTTTGCAACCGATGTCGTAGGCTATTAATATTTTTCTAATCATGATAGTCCGACTTTATCGTTATCAGCACACTTAATCGCGACCTTCTTGTCTCCTTCTTTCCTTTCTGTATAAAATAGCGACCTTTCGTGGAAATCAAACTCAGTACCTAAGAGATTAGTACCACATTCTTATTTTCACTATCAATTGTCCAATTGGTAGTGAGAATCAATAAATGGTGATTTTTGTCTTTAAATTTATTTTCATTAATGACGTAATAAAAAAAAATAAAAGATATAATAAAGTGTTAAATATATGCATTAAAATTTGAAGTCTGTGTATTATTATACACACTTGCACCGCTCAACCAAACCTCCTCTCAAAAACATAAAAATTAAATCGAAACTCATGTCGTGTCAACCATTCTATAGACTTCTCCAAAATTGAAGGAAAGAAGTGAGATTGCATTGCCTTGATTATCCTTCTCAGCATATTTTACACATTCCATATTGTGCAGATGGACCCATCATCCATATATCATCAGCTTCATCACGAAGCACTATTTCTCTGTGTGCCAAAGCCCCTGATCACACTGCAGATATATACTATTATTCCGTCATGCCTCGACAAATCCAGCAATTGCGTGGTTTAACTTTAAGCTAGAGATTTCCGTCATTCAATATCATCATAATAATATCAATGGACAAAAAAAACTTCCTTTGTTGTTTAGCTACAAGAATCCTTTGCATTAGCAATACATTTGGATCAATATTAGATGGATTAAATACATATCATTAATGATTAGGCTGATTAACAAGTTCTGAATAAACATGATGATTGCGCAAACTAATAAACTTAAAATATAGTATGAAGTAATACCAACTTTATAATTAGTTAGAAAAAAAAAATACCATCTCAATAAAAAAAGAAAAAACTAATCTCATTGCCAAGAATGAAACAAACACAAGTGACACAAAAATCGAAGTCAACGAAAGTAAACTTATATTTGATTTCATTTCATGATTAAATTAACAAAATTACAATATAATTTTATCAAAGATATATTATATAGCTTTTACAAAATTAGAGTAATTCAATGTGATTTTATCAATCTTATAGCGCAAACAAACCAAAGACTTAGTACCAATAATCATCGATTTCACAATCATAAATATCGCAAATAGAAACACAACATAATAATTAACCTAAAGTAAATGTCACTTAACATTAGAAAACATAAACTACCATTGCGATAATTGAACAATACCATACCAATTCTCCACTCTAGCCAGTATCTCCCTCCTGCACAATCCTAGTATGCGGTTGTGGCCGTGTGTGTGTGGTTCCATTCAAATTAGAAAAACAACCATGCGACCGAAAAGTCAAAGGTTCCTCCTTCTTCGGAGAATCCAAAGATCGAAAAAGAAGATGTTTAACCGCATCAATCAAATCGAGTGTGGGTTTATTAGGAGGACTTGAAGTTGAAGTTCTGAAATTCATGTGTCGCTTAAGCGCTTCATCGGTGCTCTTCGATTTCAATTCCTCTTCCTTCACTGCTTCCGCACATAACCCGCAAATCCAACGGCCATGATAACTCTCGCGCACACGATCAATGTATGACGGCGTGCATTCCTCCGTTAACCCGCAGCAGTAGCACTTAACGGCTTCCACCTCTGTTCCCGTTTCTATCGAAGCCATTCGACACCCTACTTCACACAAAAAAACAAATATTATTATTCTATTTATTTATTTATTTAATTGAATGACCTAATACGTACACTTTCAAAAAAATTTCAAAATTTGAAACGTGGTAACGTATTGTAACTGACGATTTAGGAAATTTTTGTTATTTACCATATAATATAGTAATTGTATTGATTTTGCAAGATTGTGAAAGATTCTTCTCTTCACGAGCAATTATCACTAAATTTCGCCGCCAAAATGTGGAACCACAAATAACGTATTGTTCATTTCAGAGCCTTATTTGGCTCTATGGAATTGGAATGGGAGGGATTATTATATTTATAATTGAAATTCTAACTTTATAAAAATTAGCAGTCGATAAATTAACCAAACCCTACCCTTGTCGCTCTTTCAACTTTGGATCAATGTATTTATACATCTTATTATATGTTCCTCTATTTAACTTATTTTATGGGAAGATACGTGCGAGTCCATTGTCTTTCCCAATTGCGGACTGAGGTGGGAGTGATCCATTGACTATTTCACATTGCCACCTGTCAAAATAGCTACCTACAAAATGATGAAAAACGTGTCATTCACGAAATATTATTTTATTTCAAACTATAACTCACTCACACTCACACTCACATTTCAAACCCAATCTTCATTCATTCTAAAAATCCTAAATCAACTAATAAAATGATGGGTTAGTAACATTTAAGTATCATTCTTTTTTTATTTATTTTTTTTAAAATTATCGATGATATTTTATAATCAAGTTCTTTCAAAATTTTATTTTAATAGAAATCAAAGTGATTTTATTTATTCTATTTTATGACATAGAAAATCACAAATTAAATTTTAATAATTTTAATTTAATAAAAATTCTTTCAGCGGATGCAACAATAGCATGAATGTGTATACTACTAAGTAAATAACAATTTTGTATCTCTTGGATAGGGGCCCCGGCCAGTCGCCCTTCATAAATCATACTCACGTCCAGGTCCAACACTATCCACATCCACTATACACTAAAAAATATTTTCAACATCCACTACAAGTCAAACCAACTAAAATCACTTGTTAGGGAATTCGAAAAATTCTAATTAATACCAATGAGATAAAGACTTTACTTGATCAAGAGAGTTTTTTAAATCATATCTTTCTGTGGAACTTTAATTAAGACATTTATATATGGGTGAGATTTTTTTATATATTTTTTGTTTGTTGTTAGTTGATATAAGACTAATAACTCGTAGTTAAATTTCAACACGTAAAATAATGTGTTTTAGTGAAATTTTATATAAAATTAATATAGCAAGTGATAAAAGCTAATTTAATGGCAATTAAAAAAAAGTCATTCATAAAATGGTAAGTACTGCTGAAATTATTAAACAACATATCATATCTTGATTAAAACTCGATATCTTATGATTATTACAAATTTATTTGCCATTTCATTTTAAAAAGATTATTTTCATATGTGTATATGTTTATCTCTATCTAATTAACGTAAGAAAATTACTATAAAACAACTGAGCACAAGAAATCATTCATATAATATACGTTTACATAATGGTACGGAGGAACTTGGAAGGAAGTATTGTTAAATTCTGATACCTTTTTTGACAAATATTTTTTTAAAAAAATGGTATTATGAATGTAAATTAAGTTTAGACTAATCTTAAACAACAATTTTAAATTTTATTATCTCATTAAATAGGTATAATTTTTTTGATATCATTAAATCAATGGCGTGTATATATGTTTACGTGTAAAAATGCGACGGCATATAGTCGTTAAAATCAATAAATTTTGATACTTATCCCATGTGAGTTTCAACTTTGACACGGAATCATTATTGACGGGGTTGATTTTAATTACTTCTGCTATCGTTTGTGAAAATTTGCTGCTTTAATTGTTTTCCATGCAAATTAGACACACGCATTGCAGTCAAATGCACGGAATTAATGTAACCGTGCCTCGATTGTTATAGGAAACTTAAATCACAAATTGTTTTAGGTGGTTGCTTCGTTGATAACAACTCATTATATTTAATTTACTAACATGGATTAAGACTCTAATATTCTTAATATGCTCGTCTTTTACAGTGATGCAATATTTAAGTTGTTGGTCTTATCTCCTGTTAATAAACAGTGATATAATCTCAGTAGGAGACATGCAAGACAATGTCTTATATAATATGAATTTTTGACTTTTAAGAGAGGGATTTTTTTTCAAAAACCTATATTTTTAAAAAAATTTATTAAATTATTCCCTTTTAAAAAATATATACCAAAATATTTATTTTTTATTCTCAGTTATAAGTCGCTTTTGTAAATGACAACTTTTAAAGAAGCCCGAATTTGTAAAGGCGACTTCTTTAAAGCAATTTTTTAAAAATCCTTATTTTTTATTTTATTTTTTAATTTTTCATTTTTTTTCAAATTAAATATATATATATATAATTCATAAAAAGACATACAAATTTTAAATTATATAGATTGATTAAAGTTGTCTGTAATATTATAATAATATTTTCGAGTATGATAAATTAACAGACATAGTCCATATTTTGTATATATATATTTCAATTCCTTTAATATATATATATATATATATATATATTCAACATTTACAAAGAAGAATTTTCACCTATACATAATGAAGGATATTGGCTCACATATGAAGGTGAAACACTATATCATAATTCTGAAATGCATATAATGAAAAAATATCGTCCAAATAGTACCGTATTAGAACTGAAATAAACGTTAGAGAAAAAATGTCAAAAAAATGCGGACTATGTCGATTAACTTCTCATACTCGAAAATATTGTTCAAATATTACAAGCAACTCTACTCAATCTATGTAATTTAAAATTTGTATTTATATTTTTTTATTAATTACATATATATATTGTTAATTTGAAAAAAAATTGAAATTTTTTTGTCGTTGATAAATTGCCTTAAGGAAGTCGCTGGTGCAAACTCAGGCGTCTTCAAGGAAATCACTATTTACATATGCAATTTATAATTGATAATAAAAACAATGTATATATTATTTTAAAAATAAAGAATTTAGTAAACGTTTTTTGAAATATAAGGTATTGGTGAAAGAAAGAAAAAAAAAACCCTTCAAGAGACACGGTTTCAAATATATAGTTATTATTAAAGAAAACTCTCTTTTCTTTTTCTTTATTATAATATATTATATTATCTCATACTATAATATACAATATATTATATATACTTAATTATTTTCGCTTATATAAGATTCAATTTGTTACTTACATATTTCATAATTGATTTAGTAAATAAAAATATATTTTTTTCTCCATCAAAATTAATTATATTCGGGACATTATCAAGTATTAAATACGAATACATCTTTTAACTAAATTTTGAACTGTAATTTACCATACTTGCATTTTTTTTGAGACTAGTCTATTCGTCTATATCTAATTGTTAGTAACAAATAAGAATAATTATTTAGAGCAATTAATTAACACTAAAATTGCAAATTAATTACATGATATATATTTTAAATTTGGTTGACCCCTATATACATAGTAATCTTAATATTTTTGGAGATGTTGTTCCAATCTAAAAATTGAATGTATAAAATCACAAAACTTAAGATTCTAACATTTGATGGTGGACAGTGGTGTCTAGTAGGCTGGAGCCACTCTCATATATCAACGGTGAAAAGTTTGTTATTTGACTATTTATTTCAAGAATAATGTGCAAATATAAAATTTTAGAGTGTTCAATATACGAAATTAAGAATATCAATGTAATTTTTCAAATGTTAAAGTATATTATGAATAAATAAAATTGACATCCTCCTTAAATGAGGTCATGTACTCATGTACCAATGTTCTGATTGCACGGATTGATCAATAACTCTACTTACTTGGAAGTCCGACTCTATCTTTATATTTAGATTGATTAATCCAAACACATATTAGAGACTTTTGATATCATTGATACGGTGGCAGAAGAAGGTACTTGCAACTCCTGCCTTCACACATATTGTTACAACAATTGTGTTCAATGTTTTAGCATGAATTCAACAAACCAAACATTACACTAAATCTAGATATATTAACTCCTAATACAACCAATTAATCTAAATTACTAAATAAGCATTAATACTTAATTGTAATAACTTCAAATGAGTTGTATTTTCGAACTTGATTGTGATAAGTAGTTCACACTTGCAAGAATTATCAATCTTCTTAATTAAATAATTAATATATATATATATATATATATATATATATATATATATATATATATATATATTAAAAATATAGTAATATTTTTAGTTTTTGATGAACGGAAAATGACAATAAACAATATTTGTTCTTTTATTATTTTATTTTAATTTTTATATAATATAAATAAATGCCAATATTAATTGGAGTAGTGAAACAACTTTGTTGGTCTAAAGAATGATGCTAATAAGTACTATAACAACAATAATGATTTCTCACGATAAAATAATAAGTGTAGTATTTTTTAATCCATAATTTATATAACAATTTTGAATTAGAGATGAGAAAATATTTTAAATAAAGTTTGTTTTGTTCAATTTTTAATAAAGGAAAGACCATAGTTCTTTTTAGACATTTTTTTTTCTTGTTTTACGTAAATTTAAAATTATATCTATTTAAACCAAACATAAATTTAATTAAAATTATTATCTTGTTTTCTCTTACTTACTATTTTTTAAATCAAACATATATTTATTCCCTTCACTTCACTTCATTCAAATCTTCATTAAATCAAACGGACACTAATAGAGAAAAGACAACAAATTATTAGATTACTAATTCAATAACGTCCTTCCAATTTCAAACGGCAAGCCTTAACAGTAACAAGTAAAAACAACTAACAAGATTTTTTCATAGAATGTGTCACGAAACGGAATATGCATTTGCGATTGCGAGCCACTTCCATTGTGAACAATCCACTCCACCAACGATCTCACCTCATTCACTCTCACTCCAACTCACACCCTTCCTCTCATCTTCCTCAATGGTTCTCCATCCTCCGCCACGCCATCGCCTCCTCCGACTTACTCCTTGGAAAACGCACCCACGCCCTCATTTTAACCTCTGGCCACACTCCCGATCTTTTTTTAACCAACAACCTCATCACTATGTACGCTAAATGCACCTCTCTTACCTCCGCACGCCAACTGTTCGACATAACGCCTCAAAGAGACATCGTCACTTGGAACGCCATTCTCGCCGCCTATGCTCACACCATAGAACTCGATGACTTCCTCAAAACCCATGAAGCCTTTAACCTCTTCCGTATTCTCCGTCAATCCACCGTGGTCGCCACTCGTCACACTTTATCTCCTCTCTTCAAGTTGTGTCTTTTCACTGCTTCTCCCTCCGCTTCCGAGACCCTTCACGGTTATGCCGCTAAGATTGGGTTGCAATGGGATGTGTTTGTCGCTGGTGCATTGGTTAATATATATGCTAAGTTTCGACGAATTAGAGAGGCGCGTGTTCTGTTTGATAGAATGCCTGTGAGGGATGTGGTGCTTTGGAATGTCATGTTGAAGGCTTACGTGGAAATGGGTCTTGGTGATGAAGCTTTGGTTCTTTTTTCCGAGTTTCATCGAAGTGGACTGCGTCCTGATGGCATTAGTATTCGTACTGTTCTAATGGGGTTTGGTAAGAAAACTGTTTTTGAAAGGGAATTGGAGCAGGTTCGAGCTTATGCTGCCAAGTTGTTTATGTGTGATGATGATTCGGATGTTATTGTTTGGAACAAAACTCTATCTTCGTATCTCCAAGCAGGTGAAGCTTGGGAAGCCGTTGATTGCTTTAGAGATATGATCAAATTGCGCGTGCCGCTTGATAGCTTGAGTTTTATTGTGATTCTCTCTGTGGTTGCCAGTTTGAATCATCTTGAACTGGGAAAACAGATTCACGGTGCTGTTTTAAGGTTCGGATGGGATCAATTTGTTTCTGTTGGGAATAGCCTTATTAATATGTACATTAAGGCTGGTTCTGTTTATTACGCAAGAAGGATGTTTGGTCAGATGAAAGAAGTTGATTTAATATCGTGGAACACTGTGATATCTGGTTGTGCTCTGAGTGGTTTGGAGGAGGGTTCTTTAAGGTTATTTATTGGTTTATTACGGAGTGGACTGCTGCCGGACCAATTCACCATTGCAAGTGTTTTGAGGGCTTGCTCTTCTCTTGAAGAAAGCTACTTTCTTGGTAGGCAGGTTCATACTATTGCTTTAAAAGCTGGGATCGTCTTAGATTCATTTGTTTCGACAGCTCTAATTGATGTCTATTCTAGGAGTGGACAGATGGAGGAGGCAGCGCTTCTTTTTAATAACCAAAATGGATTTGATTTGGCATCTTGGAATGCTATGATGCATGGGCATATAGTGAGTGATAACTATCGTGAAGCCTTGTGGCTATTTAGACTAATGCATGAAAATGGAGAGAAAGCTGATCAGATTACTCTGGCAAATGCGGCTAAAGCTGCTGGTTGTTTGGTGGGGCTTCAACAAGGGAAGCAGATTCATGCCGTTGTTATAAAAATGAGGTTTGATTTTGATTTGTTTGTCATTAGTGGTATTCTGGACATGTATCTAAAGTGTGGAGAGGTGGAAAGTGCACATAAAGTTTTCAATGAAATCCCTTCACCAGATGACGTTGCTTGGACCACTATGATTTCGGGATGTGTGGAAAATGGGGAGGAAGAGCATGCTCTTTTTACATATTATCAGATGAGACTTGCTGGGGTGCAACCCGATGAGTATACCTTTGCTACCCTTGTCAAAGCTTGCTCTCTTTTAACAGCACTGGAACAAGGGAGACAAATTCATGCAAATATTATGAAGTTGAATTGTGCGTTTGATCCTTTTGTGATGACCTCACTTGTTGACATGTATGCCAAGTGTGGGAATATAGAAGATGCATATGGTTTATTTAGAAGAATGTACACTAGGAGTGTTGCCTTGTGGAATGCCATGATAGTAGGATTGGCTCAACATGGAAATGCTGAGGAAGCTCTCAATTTCTTCAATGAAATGAAATCTAGGGGTGTAACACCAGATAGAGTTACTTTTATTGGGGTCCTTTCTGCCTGTAGTCATTCCGGTTTGATACCCGATGCCTATGAGAATTTTTATTCTATGCAGAAAAACTATGGAATTGAACCTGAGATTGAGCACTATTCTTGTCTCGTCGATGCCCTTAGCCGTGCGGGGCGCATACAAGAAGCCGAGAAGGTAGTATCATCAATGCCATTTGAAGCTTCTGCTAATATGTATAGAACACTGCTTAATGCATGCAGGGTTCAGGGAGACAAAGAGACCGGAAAACTTGTAGCAGAAAAGCTTTTTACCTTGGATCCATCTGATTCAGCGGCTTATGTTCTGTTATCCAATATTTATGCGGCTGCTAACCAATGGGAAAATGCAGTGAGTGCTAGAAATTTGATGAGAAGAGTAAATGTAAAGAAGGATCCAGGGTTTAGTTGGGTAGATTCGAAAAACAAGGTGCATTTATTTGTAGCTGGTGATAGATCACACAAAGAGACTGATTTGATATATAATAAGGTGGAGAATGTTATGAAGAGGATCAGAGAAGAAGGATATGTCCCTGATACAGATTTTACACTTGTTGATATAGAAGAAGAGGATAAAGAGAGTGCTTTATATTATCACAGTGAGAAGCTAGCAATAGCTTATGGGCTCATGAAAACTCCACCATCAACCACATTAAGAGTAATTAAAAACCTTAGAGTATGTGGAGATTGCCATAATGCAATCAAGTATATATCAAAGGTTTTTCAGAGAGAGATTGTTTTGAGAGATGCAAATCGGTTCCATCATTTCAAGAGTGGGATCTGCTCTTGTGGTGATTACTGGTGAATTTTTTTCCTTAATAATACATGAATATCCCATTTTTTAGTTGGCTTGTCTGAGAGCTACTATAAGCTAATCTGTCATCCACTCTAATAGTGGCTGATAAGAGAGGTACATGGGGTGCACCTGTAAACTTAAAGCACTGAATTCCTTAAGTGGCTGTTTGTTTATATGGTGGAAAGAACACCGAACATAAAGCTAACATTGTAGCTACAATGTTTTAACGGCAAGAATGCCCAGGACACGAAAACGAGATTTCTGCTGCAGTTCGAAACAAAAAAAAAATTATTAAATTGTCAGCCAACAGTAAGATTATGCTATGCATGTATGCATAGTGAATCACTCAAAAACAGGTAAATATTTGTAGAATGGATTGCTTGCACTCACACAATCACTCTATTGATTAGATGGTTTACGTTTTGGCTGTGTTTTGGATTACTTTTCCAAAGTTTGGAATCTGAGCAGTGCAATTAAGATTGGATAGTGAGATCAGGGAACCTTTCCCTCTTCTCTCATTAATGAATTCGGCCACCGTATTATTTTGAATACGGGTTTAGAGAATGTTACCTCAACCAAGATGACTGACTATTTGTTAATACTCTTTTGATATGCTTTGGTTTTATTTTATCTTTCAATTGCTTCTGTTCTTGAGTGGCTGTCCCCTTCTCTCAAGCTTGCCAAGAATGATTCTAACTTTACAAAATTTCAAGCAAGAACGAGAGTCCCATGTGTATATTTTCTGTTAAATATTTTATTTTATAGTACTAACTACAAATATAGGTTAGGTTACTTTCTATTGCCTTCTATATGCTTAATTCTCTGATATGAGCTTTTCTCTAAACATTCACATTCTCTGCTACCTATGTTCACTTTTGTGTAGCTAGTTAGCTACAGCCACTACCTTTCTGCTTCTGTTGATAGTTTTTTTTTTTTACTTTTGTGGCTTAAAATTGTCTCATTGGATTAGTTTTTGCTTGTGTACATTTCTACCTCAAAGGGACAGAGGCATACCAAGGGAAGGCTAAAACAAGGAATTGAAGTCAAAGCGCCGTACTCTATGATTCATAGGCAGGAGTACGATGCCTCTTTATGTATAAGGGGTTGGCATGGATATAGAGAGATGACAGTTAGATTAAGATTCAATTGGTATCTGAAAAAAAAATTTACAATGAATAGTATAAAAATTCTTATAATGAATATGAGTATTATAGTACATATCCATATATATATATATATATATTTTAAGCTTCATATGGCGGGCAAGTGGGACATTTGATTTGAAAAATATTTTAGTTTATAATACTTTATGATTTAAATTTAAGATATTTGAGTTTTTTTTATTAAATTTTATAATTACAATAACTATTATTTATTGATCTATTTTAGTTAACGTGCGGACAATAGATATTAGTACGAACACTATAGTATCTACAGGGTAAGAGTATGATATTCTATTTGAATTTTACCAATCGTGGTTTCTAGATACGAGATACAATATTTTAAATAATAATAATAATAATATTTATTATTATTATAGCTTTTTCTTAGGAGGTATTTAATTGAATTTATCTCTCATCCTGAATTGTTGCATAAACAAAATGTCTTCAATATTAAAGATTAACATACAACGAAGAAAGGACAAAGTAGTGAACAGTGAATGTTGTATTTTGTTGTTATTTTTTAATAAAATATTTTGGTGAAGATGTGAGTTTTTAGATAATTTTTTCTAAATTTATTTTAGTTCTTTTTATAAAAGGACCTTATTTTGAGAAAGGTAGGAAAAAAATTCTTCAAGCTTAAAAAATTATTTGACAAAAAGAAAACTTTAAAAATGTTGAGTTTCATACAAGTTTTTAAGTGACTTCATGATTATTAAATTTGATCTTTTAAAAATATATTACGTTTAAAGTATAAATTTATTGATGACATTTTACGATGTCTGTCTTAACATTTGATATACGACCATCTGCATAGGATTTTTAATTAAGGAGCGTTCAATTTTTTTTTTATAATATATTTAAAATTTTAAAAATAACATTGATGTCCTTATTTTTATATTTATCACTTTAAAATCTTATGTTTGCATTTTATATCCATAATAAATAATCAATATGAATAGACTATCTTCACTTTAAATAAATAATAAATTTAATTTCTCTCAAGTCTCGATCTTCGTCTCATCTCCATACCTCACTGTCAAAGCAAGAATATTGAATTTTGTTGATGAATTTATTATGATTGTTGAAGCCTTCATGGAGCAAACTCGGAAATAGATTCTCTAACTTTAGTGGTTGGTAACTTTAATAACTTTAGTGTATTTAGAGGATAAATTAGTAATTAAATTAAATAAATAAAAATTATTTGAATGAGAGATAATGATGGGTTATGAGACAGATAGGAACAAAGTTAGAGTAAAAAGTAAATCTCAATAAATTTTCATTTATTGTAACATTGAGAGAAAATGTATCATTTCTCTTGGTTCCATATTGTGTGTAATCCAAACCGCACTTTTTTGCATCTATCTTTGAAATTTGATGTTACATTGCATGATATTTAATAATTCTTTCACTTTTTTTTACGATAAAATGAAAAAGAAATTAACTTATTAAAAATTTATCTTTCTTTTACATAAAAATCGCTCTTACGCAATCATCTTTGACTAATATTATTGAAAACCTTTTGTAAACTTGTGCAATTCTTGTTTCTATTTGTGATGATATGCGGCAAAACTACAAAAACTTCAAAAACTTCAAATGAGACTCAACTTCTAATTAAAAGAAGTGTAATCTTAATGCTTTGAACTTATTGAAAAAGTAGAGAGTCTTAATTTTAGAAATATCAACATCATTAATATCATTAATCAATCCTATATGTTTAAGTTGACCTATCTTCACTTTAGAAAAACTTTGAGTTCGTGTAATGCAAGTTAAATGTAAATGTGATTCTCGCGTTAACGTGCTATTCATTATATTTATCGCCATGTGAATCACAAAGTTTCTTAAATGTTAAAAAATTATAATGATATTTCAAAAAGACAATTAATTCTCAAGATAGACTTCCCATTTTTCAGTTTTATTCTATACATTTTGACAACGAATAGAAATGGATCACATTAGACAACTCTTGTTGCATGATATTTGTTAAAAAAATCTCACAATCATTAAGAAAATAGCTCAATAATATTACTATGGTTTTATGTAAGATTGGAAAAAAAAAATCAAAGATTCAAAAAAATAAATTAAATATTTTTATATTGAAACACAATTGACACATGTAATATATATATATATTAAAAAAAATTAAAAACAATTAAAAACATGATTTTAATAAAATATTAAAATTTGCATTATTAATTATTTTAAATATTTTATTAATTATTAAAATATACTATTAATTATTTTTTAAATAAATATCTCATTTACTATTAAA
>JBBPBR010000004.1:71909042-71944621 GCA_037974775.1 Cicer pinnatifidum
AAAAAAAAAAAAAAAACAAAGATTTCTTTTAAAGCTTGAAACTTTAGGCTCACTCTTGTGTACTATGTACTTCTCCTACTACTCTTTTGGTGTTTGTTGAAGCTAATTTGACTGATTTTCTCTTTTTTCTCAAATTCAATGCAATGCTATAGTTGCCACCTTCTTCTCTTCACTGCATTGCAGTAACACTAACCTCATCTCAACTTAACTCACTTTCCAACAACGTTATAATCTACAATTTCTGTCTCTGTTTTTTTCTTCTTCACAATAACTGAAAAAGATCAAAACTTTTAACTAATTTTTGCTCTTTAACTTCCTCATGGATTCATCAGACCCTAACCATAATCAAAACCAAAGCAATTATCGCAAGCGAACCTTCGATCACTTATATACAAAACCCCATGCCGAAGAAGAAGAAGAAGATTCTCCTATTTCCAACATGGACCCTAGAAGGTTCGTTCGCTCCTCTTTCTCTAAATGTCATGAAGTTCGTATCTTTTATATCCCTTTTTTTGCTATTCAATTTTATTTTTTAATTTACCCTTTTCATGAATTTTGGGTGTTGGACATAATGATCATAAAGTTTATGTTTTTTTCCGTACTTCATTAACATTTATTTTTTATTTTTTTGAGTTTTAGTGTTTGGTTAGGGTGATTTTGCATGTTCGCATTTATGTCATGTGTTTTGGACTTTTGGGTCTTTTCAATATTATAGGTATCAGTTAGAGGTGTTTGAAGTTGCAAAGAGGAAGAACACAATAGCAGTAATGGATACAGGTTCTGGCAAAACATTGATAGCTATAATGCTTATAAAACACATTGGTCAAACTATTATTAGGTCTAAAGGTGAAAAGAAGTTGATTGTTTTCTTAGCTCCAACTGTTCACCTTGTGAATCAGGTATGTTCCCCTAAACTCTTTCCTTAATGTGATCTTATTGGTGAAATTTTATGTTTTTTTTCTTAATTTTAACTGTTGTTTGTGCATCCATATTGCAGCAATACAAGAATATAAAACAAAATACAGATTTTCAAGTTGAGGAATACTATGGAGCTAAAGGAGTTGATACGTGGAATTTAAAGAGCTGGCAAAAGGAAATTAAAGCCAATGATGTATGTTTGTTAACCTGCTTATATCTTTGTCAGAAAATTACTTTTGGTTTCCTTTGTTCATCGGTGATTGTACTTAAATTGATTTGAAGTATTGACTGGTTTCTGCGCTTCGTGGATTTTAACTTCAGAGCTTATGATGAATTTATTCTAGAATTATATTGCTTAATTATTTTATTCGTTAATCATGGGACATGAAAAATTACATAGTTAAATACTTGTGGCATTTTCATTGCTACTATTATTTCCATGGCCATCCCTTCTTGGTTAACATCGACTTGCTAGCTGAGTACTATTATTCTGTGGGGTGTCTGGGGTCTGTGCTATGACCAGTTTTTAATTCTCCATTTTCTTTTGAAGTGAGATATTAGTCTGTTGAAGCTTGAAACTTTAGGAGAAGTGTTACTTGATTAAGAGAAGTGTTTCTTTGACACAATTTTTGACATCAACTCTGTATATTTATACAATTTCCATTTTTTATATTATTTTTTCTCTCTCCTTGGGTCTGACGTCAACACTTTTTTCGGCTGTATTATATACGGTGTCGTTATTTGGTGTGTCATAATAATAACTCTCTTTGATTGATAACTTGTTTATTGTTCTGATTTGTAAGCCATGAATCCGAATATTTAATCAGTTATGTCAATCGTGGTTGCAGTGTAAGTTTAATCAAACTTTTGTTTGACATGATGAATCAAGAAGGCTTCATTCTGAAGTGTATAACGTACGTACTGCTAATTTCATTTTATAGAACTAAAAATCTCCCCCTTCAGGATTTTAGCATTCAGATTTCAAGCTCAAAATTTCTAAATTTGCAACATTTCTAGTACTAAACTTATGACTTTCAAAATGGCACTGGCTTTTAGTGCTGAGTGTTTTAAAAGATGCTGACTATGACAATTTATACGAGGAATTATAATTATTCAATGAAACAAATGTAATTTAGTTATGGAAAAAACATTAATGCAGAAAGCGCTGAAACTTCCCCTTTATTACATATTGAAATGACAAATGTTAGTTTTTGTTAGTGGGGGGAGTTTAATCCACAACTTCCTTACCACTCCAATCCCTATATCCCTCTTCCGAACCACCAAGCCACCTAATCACCTTCCTTTTGTTGAATATTTCAACTTTCCTGTTATTGTATTTTAATTAGATTAGGTTCATTGTTTACTATTGTGTATCAATAAATATCGAAAAATTAATTTTACTTCTTAGGATGTCATTTTCGGCTTTGAAGTGAGTTTTTTCAAATAGCCTTTGGTGTGGATTTCAATAACATGTTTCACAAACAATTGCTTCCATAAATTATGCTGATAAACTTGACTATCATTGACTTGGGTGTAGGTACTGGTTATGACACCCCAGATTCTTTTGGACGCCTTAAGAAAAGCATTCTTGAGTCTAGAAATGATCTGCTTGATGATTATTGATGAGTGTCATAGAGCAACTGGCAACCATCCCTATGTAAAAATAATGGAGGTGAGTGACAGAAAACAATTTTTTTCTTGTATTTTTTTTCTTCATCTTACATGATTTCTTGTCTTTCCATTAATTTATTTTTGTATTAGGATCTCTTTGGTTGGAGGGAAGGGAGGGGTTATTTTAAACTTTAATTGTCTGGTTCTTTTTTTGGAGGGGACTAGAGGAGAGCAAAATCGCTTGCGAGCCAATTTTAGTTCCCCTCCAAATGTGGGATTATTCGGAGGGGCGAGAATATTTGTTTAAATATTGACGTAAATATCTTTTTATTTAATGTAGCCTTTAATATTACAATGGTAAAAAAAAAGTAAATTTCCACTTCCTCTTCACTAAAACTACCCCCTCCTTTCATCGAACCAAACACTGCATATATAAAATTCCTCCTCTGCATTAAAATTTCTCCCTTTGGTTTAACCAAACAGACCCTTAGAGAATAAACTTTCATTTGACTGTGTCTTCTGCCGGTGAAGGAATTTTATTACCAAGCTAATGAAAAGCCAAGGATTTTTGGGATGACAGCATCGCCAGTTGGTAAAAGAGGTAATTGTTTATGTGCTAACTATGACAAATAACCTTAGGGTGTAAAAGAGTAATTTTTTTCTTTCACTTCATTAGCTTTATATGCAAGCGTGCTCTCTTCTTCTACAAAACGCGGAGCTGAGTGTCTGCTCCATTTTGATCTAAATGATATTAGTCTTTTTAGACTTGATTTGAAATCAATATTTTGATTATAAAAAGTTGTATACACATTTTAAAATATTTTTGAAGTTATTTATCATTTGGTTATCAAAACATATCATGTAATGTAATACAATACAATCACAATCATAAAAAAGGCGCCGGAGAAGTGATACTTTTATTTAATGCATATATTAGTATGATACTCCCTCCTTCCCAAATAGTAAGTCTTTACAGCATCAACGGAGAATTAATTTTGTTCTTCCTGAATTATCCCTACCTATTTTCTTTTTACTAATTTTCTAATTTATCTTTCTCATACCATTATTTATTTCTATTGTTAATGCCAACGTAAAGTCATTTTTTGACTTCTATTCTCAAGAGAAAATCTCTATCTCCAATCTTGAGTTGTTAATACCAACAGAAAGTCTGACAAGGGTAAAACAAGAAAATAATTTAAGTTTTTAACAAAGTCAACAAAAGTTTTTTTTTTACGGGCACCAACAAAAGTTACAAGATTTCTTAATGTGTAAAATTTCCAAAGCGACTTATAATTTGAGACGGAGGTTGTATCTGCCAACTATTTAGCCATTGCTGCAGTTTCAATGATTTTATAAATTGTGGTTATGCAATTTGCCTTTGCTTCAATAGTAACCATTAAACTTTGTTTCTTTTCATATTGATTCATTGAAGCATTCTGGCAAGTGTACTTTTCAAGTAATATTAAATCACAGTACTTATCCCGTTAGACCCTCTGTTTTGGTGAAGCTCTTTCTTTTTAAATAAAAATGTTAACATTGTTTTTAATTATTGCTTCTTTGCTTGAAGGATTAATATGATGTACTTTTCATAATTCCACTGTCACTTAGAGTCTAGATCGGGAGTCTAAAAATGTACTATATTATTTTTGATTTATGTCATGAATTAGGTGTTTCCTCTACATTGGATTGCGAGGGTCAGATATTAGATCTTGAAAACATTTTGGATTCTAAGGTAATTTTTAATTTTTTGATGTTGACTCAAATTAATTTTCTAATAAATGCTAATGTGAGATTATGTTTAGTTAGCTAAAGAAGGAAAATGGTTTTGTTTATATAGAGATATACTGTTGTAGATCGGACAGAGATGGATGTATATATCCCATCTGCAAAAGAGAGTTGTAGATTTTATGAACAAGCAAGATTTCCCGCTTTGAGTTTGAAGCCAAAAATTGAAGCCTCGTGGTCGAAGGTATTTGTACGTTGCACGTATATGGCTATGTACAAGATACACTATTATTTTTACCCTTTCTTTCTTATTTATTATCTTCTTACAGTAAAGGATACTGACCAAAATTAATATGTTTGGACAGTGTAATGTGTTGTCAGAATTTCAAAGTGACTATAAGGATATGGACAATAAATTTAAGACACTGCATCAGCAGATGTCCAATGAACTTGCAAAAATTTTATACTGCGTCGAAGATCTTGGACTGTTGTGTGCTTATGAGGTATTCATGAAACTGAGACTTTACTGACAAAATTGTGCCATAAAAAGAAAATGAAAAATTGTTCTTTTTTTTGTTTGTAATAGAAGTTTAAAGCTTATCTAACATATGATCTTAATGAAGGTTTATTTCTGATATAATTAATTACTAACTTTTGTAAATTAAGCAAAAATTATGAAAGTCTTTATTTTATTTCAAATTTAGGTTACATTTTGTTAACTATTCCACGGCTTCTGCTAAATTACTTGGAAAATATAAAATTTCATCCACTTATAAATCTTGTAGCAAGTCCTTTTTGATACCACACAATTGAATTATTAAATTAGCAAGTCCTTGTAGCAAGTCCTTTTTGATACAAATTTTGTACATATTATCAGTATGTAGAAGAAAAAATTGAAAAGCCTCTAGATTTTATAATTATATTTACTAATAATTTGTTTTTGTCTGTGCAGGCTGCTAAAATCTGTCGTGAGAAGTTCTCCAAAATTCAGGGAGAGTGTGAAGTTTACAGAAAATGCTATCTTCAGTGTGTAACTGTCATTGAAGAAGTAATCCAAATAATTGAAGAATCCCTCCATCTTGGTGTGCATATAGATTTTTCTCCTTTTTAGGCTTTTGGTCTTTTCGAATTTTCATGCTTATTTATTTGAGGTTGCAAGTATAAGCGATCTAGTGCCTTTTATTATTCTATTTTATCTGGCTCTAGTGTATTTATGAAATTCTTATGAAATCTATTTTTCATATTGTATAGAAAGATTTTATATTGATGTGTTAATACAACAACAATCACAACAATTAAAGCCATTTTCTAGTAGGGGAAGTTGGCTACATTAGATCGATTGTCACTATAATATCCTACCATGAACCTTGTCAAATGATAGACTATTAAAATCCAAATCTCTCTTAATGGTTCATTTGGATATTTTCTATGTTTCCACTCTGCTTCTGACACGAAAAGCAATTTGATGCAGAGCTAAAATGTTCTTGATAAATAGATGTTCTTATGTATTGTATATGCGTTAATTATTTGGTTCATAATCTGACAAAATGGCAATACAATGTCTTTTTAGATGCATTTGCTTGACTATTTCACACTTCCATAATCTCTGGTGCTAATTTTTTTAGTATTATTTCAGCAGCTGATAAAACAACTTTGGATGTTGAATTTGATTGTTCAAAGGCTGTAGACATGGGATACATATCACCAAAATTACTTGAACTCATTAATCTCTTCCAGACATTTGGGTATGCAACTAAAATTTATACTATGTAGTTGTATTATGCGTCATAACAAACTCATTATCTATGGTTCTGTGTTTGCAGAGAATCTAGTCAGTTATCGTGCCTCATTTTTGTTGAAAGAATCATTACAGCTAAGGTGATTGAAAGATTTGTAAAAACAGTTTCCCAGATATCTCATTTTACAGTTTCCTATGTAACTGGAAGCAATACATCGGCTGATGCACTGACTCGTAAGAGGCAGATAGAGATATTGGAATCATTTCAATCTGGAAAGGTATTTCCGTCACATACTATAAGATATTTTTTAATATACGGTTGGCATAAATAATCTCATAATAGATTCTAAATGCTTTTTATTTAGGTCAATCTTCTATTTACTACTGATGTACTTGAGGAAGGAATTCATGTGCCAAACTGCTCGTGTGTGATACGTTTTGACCTCCCCAAGACAGTTTGTAGTTATATCCAATCTCGTGGAAGATCTAGGCGTGCTAACTCTCAATTTGTTTTGATGTTGGAGAGGTGATTATTCTCATTACAAGGGTTTAATAACCTTTTTTTAGGAGAATTCCTTTCTCCCCCGAACACTCTTAGTGAATATTCTCGTGCCAGACCCGCACACGCACACGCATTCGAATTAATTAATGATACACTTATATCTACAGGGGAAGCTTGAAGCAAAGAAATCAACTCTTTGACATAATCAGGAGTGAGCGCTCCATGACTGATGCAGCTGATAATAAAGACCATGAATCCAATTTAAGGGTTTTTTCAGTAAGGAAAACAGAAGCCTACTATGTGGATTCTACTGGAGCATCAGTCACTTTAGATTCTAGTGTCAGTCTCATAAATCAATACTGCGAAAAGCTCCCGCGTGATAAGTAAGGGTAGATCCTATTATGCTTGTCTACATTTTCTCTAACTAGTTGAAGCATAGTGTTTTGAAACAACTCATTCATGGAATACGAATTGCATTCTATGACGTAGGTACTCGAATGCAAAGCCAAATTTTGAGTTTCTGCCTGTGGAGGAAGGTTACGAGTGTAAGTTAATATTACCGCCTAATGCAGCTTTCCAAATACTAGTTGGTCCTTCAGGTAAAGATGTTCGGCTCGCAAAGAATCTTGTATGCTTAGAAGCTTGTAAGAAGCTGCATCAAATGGGAGCCTTAAATGACCATCTTGTCCCATTCATCGAAGATCCTTCAGAAGCAGACCCAATTATGAAAAGCAAGGAATCAAGTTCAGGTGCAGGTACAAATGTTTTTCTGATTAAACTTTATCTTTGGCTATAAACTGTGCTGAAATATTAACTTTTGATTTTAAATTTGCAATTAGTCAAGAAATTATATTTTTAGCTTTTCAATAATTTTGTGCAAAATAATTTAAATTACAAAGGAAGTTTCTTTTTTTAAATTGTTTGAAAACTAACTTGGACTCTTAAGAGACTATATTGTACTCATGCAATGCTAGTCATGTGATGAATAGTTTCAATTTATTCAGTGGACGGAAAGCTATATTTGCAGGTTTTAAAAATTTGAAGACCTTTTCAAAGCTTACTGTATTTTTATTATAGGGACCTGCAAATGTTTGTTTATGTCATCCAGAGTATTCAGTTACTTATGCTGATGCCGTACGATTTTGCGTTGCTTTTTTTTTCATTTGAAGGAACCACAAAAAGAAAGGAGTTACACGGCACAGCCAGCATTCAGGCATTATGTGGTTCATGGAGAGACAAAGTTGATGGAGTCAAATTTTATGCTTATAAATTTGATTTTAAATGTAATATTGCTCGTGAAATTTATTCTGGATTCGTTCTTCTGATGGAGTCAAAGCTTGACGAAGATGTCGGAAAACTGGAATTAGATCTTTATTTAATCTCTAAGACTGTGAAGGCTTCTGTCATTTCATGCGGGCAAGTTGATTTGGATTCTGAACAGGTACAAAATTATATAACTTATTAAGATTTGATATGAAGTAGTGTAACTATAGAGCATGTATCAGATTTGTTCTGAAGGTTAACTTGATGCTTTATTGTCTGTTCTATACTAGGTGATGAAAGCAAAATGCTTCCACGAGCTTCTTTTCAACGGTTTGTTTGGGAGATTGGTTTTCAAGTCCAAATCGGTCAAAGGAAAATGGGAGTTTTTGCTGCAGAATGACACAAACTCGTTGTGGAGTCCACAAAACTTATACTTGCTTCTACCACTCGAGAAGTCAAATGATATATGTTTGCAAATACATTGGCCTGCAATCAGTTCATGTGCTTCTGCTATTGAATTTTTAAGGCGGAAATTTTCATTGGCGGTGGGAGACTCTGATGATAACAGCAAAATCATATCACCACTTTGCAATACCAGTTCGTTGGATATAGAATGTGAAAGCACAAACAAGATGCTTCACTTTGCCAATTGTGCTGTTGACGTTAGTAATGTGAAAGACACGGTAGCTTTGGCAATTCATACTGGGAAAATGTATTGCATCATTGAAATAGTTGCCGACTTATCTGCTGAAAGTCCTTTCGATGGAAACAATGGAAAGTCTGAAGCGGTGACGTTCTCGCAATATTTCACTAAAAGGTGGATAATTTTTTTATCCCACATTCTTCCATTGTTTTTTCTCTCTAATCAATTTTACTTCCCTGACATTTATAAACTATGAAATTGTTGACTAAACAACTCAAGTTGACCAGGTATGGGATCACGCTAAGACATCCAGAACAGCCTTTGTTAAGGTTGAAGCAAGGTCATAATGCACACAATCTCTTTTTGAACCTTCACGACGAAGGTTGGTTGTTCCCAACTGTTTTCAATGTTATGGCACATTTTCCCCTCCCTTGAACTTGTCATTTGATTATGTTTTACTTACTGATGATTCAAAAAGACCGATAAACTGTAATCGTAGGTGACTCACCTAAAATTTTGATTATGATATTTTCTTCGAGTTTAGCAGATGGTGGGGACAAGTCATCACAAATTGGCCCGATAATCCCTAAAGCCCCTGTGCATGTTCACATGCCACCTGAGCTTCTTTTCATTCTGGATGTTAAAAGAGATGTGTTGAAGTCAATGTACTTGCTACCATCTCTTATGTACCGTATTGAATCCCTCATGCTATCGAGTCAGCTTAGAGCAGAGATAAATGGTCACGCTAACAATTTCAAGATACCTAGCTCTCTGGTCCGTCCTATAAGTCTGATTTTGTGGAAAAGATACACATTGATATGCACTTTTATTATGATAATCTTCTTTTTCTCTTCTTTTTGTGTGTTAGATTCTAGAAGCACTAACGACTTTAAGATGCTGCGAAAAGTTTTCTATGGAGCGTCTTGAGTTGCTGGGAGATTCTGTTTTGAAATATGCAGTTAGCTGTCATCTCTTTCTTAAATACCCTAAAAATCATGAAGGACAATTATCTGCCAAAAGACAATGGGCTGTTCGTAATTCAACCCTATATAAGCGCGGAACAGATCACAAATTACAGGTAGTCCTCATTACGGTTATTATTTTTTATTTCGCCACTGTCAAGGAGCTTAAAACATAAATTGTTAGTAAAAGCCTTTGGATTGAATTCATGACATTATTTTGTCATTTTTCCCTGTAGGGATATATTCGAGACTCTGCATTTGAACCGCGCCGTTGGATTGCTCCAGGACAGCACTCAATACACACTGTTTCTTGTGATTGTGGGTTGGAAACCCTAGAAGTTCCTTTAGATGAAAAGTTCCACACTGAAGATCCAAAGATTGTGGTTGGGAAGTTGTGCAACAGGGGTCACCGCTGGATGTGCTCGAAGACAATTGCTGACTGTGTTGAAGGTCTGATAGGAGCATACCACGTGGGTGGCGGATTGATTGCTTCACTTCACGTGATGAAATGGCTTGGAATCGATTCAGAACTTGAACCATCCATGGTCGATCAGGCCATTACTTCTGCATCTCTGCACACATATACGCCAAAAGTAAACGAGATTGCAAGCCTTGAAGAGAAAATTGGATATGAATTTTGTGTTAAGGGACTCTTAGTCGAGGCGAGCACACATTTGTCTGAGACAGAACATGGAACTGGCTGCTGTTATGAGGTAATTGTTATGTGTATATGTTTAGAATTAATTTATTGAATATATAACTTCTGAAAATTTCTTATTTTGTAATGTTATACAACTATATCTTATTGATTTTCTGGCAGAGGCTTGAATTCCTTGGTGACTCGGTATTGGACCTGCTCATCACATGGCATCTGTATCAAAATCACACAGAAATTGACCAGGGAGAGTTGACTGACTTGCGCTCTGCTTCGGTCAATAATGAAAATTTTGCTCAAGTTGCTGTTCGACGAAACCTTCATCAGCACCTTATGCATAGCTCAGGATTATTACAAAGCCAAATATCAGAATATGCAAAAGTCATTTCTGAGTCAGAAGACAACACCATATCACTGCCAGGGATAAAAGCTCCAAAGGTTAGTTCTCTTACATTATGTTTAGAATAGAATTTATCTTACATAATGGTTTGTTTGCTTAAGATTAAAAAAAAGGTGATTTTTATGTAATTAATGTAGTGATCATTATTTAGATTTTTATGTCAAATAGAAGCTACTTACAATCATATACTTTTTCAAAAGCTACCCAAAATAGCTTTTCATTATAATCCAAAAAACTAAAGCAAGAAGATATAAAATCCTGAAAAAGTGATCTTTTCACAGAGTAATCCGAAACAAGCGGGCTCTTAATCAAACTAACTCAAATCTCTGCACACAACTTTAAATAGAGGGATTACAAGACCAAACAATTCCTATTTTGTAACTTACCAAATAAGAATCTCATTTATAAATAAAATCATTCACCAAAAAATAATCTTAAAGTATGGGGTTCTAAACAGATATAAGCACTTCGTTTTTTTATAATTGTGCCATTGTTTTTTTATTTTATGACACAGGCACTTGGTGATCTAGTAGAAAGTATTGCTGGGGCTGTATTAATTGATACCAAGCTCAACCTTGAGTTAGTATGGAAGGTTTTCAATCCTCTGTTATCTCCCATTGTTACTCCTGATAAACTTGAACTGCCTCCGTTTCGTGAATTAAATCAATTATGTGATTCTCTCGGATATTTTGTAAAAGTAAAAGAAAGTCGTGAAAAGAAAGGATCCATGGAGAATGTTGTGCTTAGTGTACAGCTGCCAAATGCCCTATTGGTTCAAGAGGGAAAGGGGCCGAATAAAAAAAATGCAAAAGGAGAAGCTGCTTTTCATTTGTTGAAGAAACTTGAGGTTTGTTATTCTCTTTTGAATATATTCTGGAACTTTGTTTTCCCTCTAGAATAGTTCTAAGCTGCTAAAATATATTTATGTGTATTTATTGAAGAATGATTAGTTAGTTTTTATTATTTTTGCATGCTACCACTATCTTTATTAGTATGTCTGTTTCATTGATCAGTTGACTTATACTTTTGATACTACAGAAAAGGGGAATTTCATATAGCAATGGAAAAGGAGTAATAGATCTCAGTATTCCTTCTTGTCAAACTGAAGAACAACCCCCAAAACCAGTAGCACATAAAAAGCCCAAATTGGACAAAACTAACCTAACTGCAAATGCATCTACTTGTGATAAAAAGGACACTTCCACTTCCAGTGAAGCCTCTGATTTTAGTGGTTCCATTCCAGGTTTGCACCCTAATTTTTTTTTTAGAGTTCGTTTGCAAGTTGTCCAAATGAAATAATGTCCGCGTCTATAGAAATTTTCCCACGTGCTTCTGTTTTTGCGGAATGTTGTAATGTGCTGGTCACTTGATATGTCTTAATAGATTAATTTCATTGTTGGCTTCATGTTGTACAGTCATCTCATCAATTAGTACGAAGAAGGGAGGACCGCGAATGCAACTATATGAACTTTGCAAGAAAAAGCAGTGGCCATTGCCTGCATTTGATTCAACAGAATATAAAGATAGGTGAGTAAACTAAAATATTTTGACTTTCCACCACTCATTTGTCATACTTTTTCTTCCAAACCTTAATCCGGTTTATGTTTAAAAGTTGATGTATCTGAACTAAATTTTAAATCAGATACATCAACCTTTTAACTACCATTTTTGGTTATATATTATTCCAGATGGAGCATAGATGAATTGTAATAACATGTCACATTTTGTGGTACATATAATGCGAATCTGAAGAGTATCATTTGTAACAGAACTCAGTTTGGATCATGTGAAGGCTTGGAAGGAAGCAAAGGACAGAACTGTTTTGTGTCCAAAATAACATTGTGTATACCAAATGATGGTAATATAGAATGCCAAGGAGACGTTAGAAGTGATAAGAAGAGTTCATTTGACTCTGCTGCAGTTAAAGTGCTTAATGAGCTACAACGACTCGGAAAACTTAAGATTGATGATGTTTCCCAGTAGTCTGTCTCTTTTAGAATCCACTAACCAACCGGATATAAAGGTAACCAAGTCCTTTGCGCCGATGCAACATTGGTGCTTCGATTCTCTATGATCGTGCTGCCTCTGCAGAAGAAAAAACAAGTACAAGAGGATAAACAACAGAGAGATAGAGGCTGGAGAGAGGTGTGTGCGGGAGAGGATCCAAATCTGCAAATAAGTTGGAGCCAGTTTTTAACATTAGATTTGAGCTGCATTTATTTTAAATATAATTAATGAGTAAATTATGAATTTTAATGGATATCTTTTTGTATAATATGATAATATTTATCTTATAGTTTATTTTGAGATATATAATATAGCTAATTGAAGCAGCTCCTGCAACAGGCTTTTTATCAGCTAACTATAAGTACTTATCTGGAGTAATGGATGGAAAATATGACTCATAATTGATAAGCCACATTTTTTTGGGTGTGCTTCACTGTTAACGGATTTGTGTACTTCCAAAGAAAAAATGTCTTGAATTTATGGTTACTAATATTTTTTTTTCTCAGCAGAAGCTAATTTTACTTGTCAATCAACTTCTTGAGTATTTTTTGAATAGCCCAAAAAACCATTAATTTTGATTAAAAATGTAGTTAAAAATTACACAACCTTTAAATAAAAGGTCTCAATTCCTGAAATTTTATGTGAAGAATAAGTTGATTTGTTTTTGTTAATAGTAATAATAAAAATTAATCTTCTCTATCATCTGCTATACATTCAAATTAGATTATTTTCTAAAGCTACTTAAAATAGTTTTTCATTTGAAGTAGAAAAATCAATTTTATTTTTTTAGATTCTAATTAATTTAAAAAGGCTGAAATAAACTCAATCAAAAGGTTCCAAATAAAGTGACAACCAATTTAAGGTTTTCATCCATTAACAACCATCACTATTTTTAGAAAAATATAATTTTAGCTTTTGATTATTCCATCCTCAATAAATAGTGATATTTTTTCCGAAACAGTATAACACGAAAAGTACAAAAACAGTAACAATGAAAAATCAGCGGTTCAAGTGGTTTGCAACCATACAAAGGTGTGTATAAAATGTTATTTATAAAAGCAACAAAATGTCCTCATACTAGTTTCTTGCAAATTATTTTTTTGTAAAATTTAGCATTTCTCATAAATAAATAATGTTGAAGAAAAATGGGAATGAAAAACCCTTTCCAATACTTGGTGTGTAGTTGATAGCTTGATATGCAAGTTTCCACATTTTTATAGAGAACCTTGTTTCTCCTCCCTATAATCCTAACAATCATGCATTAATCAACTCGGTGCACAACGACCATCTGTTTTTTGGGAAAAACTTTCCCCACCCTCGAACATAAGTTCGAATATACACATACAATAAAACATTGATTGTGTCATTCGAATGTACACTTCCAGACCATTTATACTGTCTGAAAATACACTCCTAAAAACATGTAAGATTTTTAGAAGCAAGGAGGCAAGAAAAGTTGCGATTGTAGTTTTTCCAAATTGCCAAACTCCCATTTCTTGTATTCACAGGCCCATTTTGGCCACACTACACACTAGTATCGTAATGTTACAGAGATAATTCTTGTAAAATATAGATGCTGGCAGTTACTAGGTTATTGTAACTTGCAACTGCTAATGTACCTTAAGCCCTAAGTAATAACTCATACAAATTGGAGTTGTTGTCCCCACTAACGCGCTTCAACATTTCAAAACTTGTACGACTACCCAAAAATTCAATTCGTTTGAACATCACATACCCACACTCTGATGTTTCCTTACTGGAGTACATGGATCGAAGCCTATCCGCGTGTCTTGAATCTGTATGAATTGCCAATTCTATTTCATGGCTTGACATGTTCTCCTATCATCACAAAGATCACCACATCGATTGTCTCATTAATTAGTGACGATTCTGGACGAATGAGAGGCACATAAACAATATAAATCAGATTATAAAAAAATGCAAATAAGGCCTGCAAATTTTCTTGTACCTGATAAAATGCATGGATATGATCCAACACCTGCAGACACGTAAAACCGTCGTGGCTGAAAAATGTTCTTGAGGAAGGGCCTATCTCGGAAAACCGGTCGATTGGGAAGAGTATGGTGAGAAAATGATTTTTAAATATCAACTCAGATTTCTCACTGCAAAAAGCCACAAATGAGATTACAAGTCAAATTCACTACATCAAGAGGAAAACATATACCCCTCGAGCCGCAAAATTGATAACAACCTTTCTGTTAGAGTACGCGTGGAGTTTGAAAATGAAGCGTTTGAATCTTTTCCATCCCCTTTTGCATCAAAAAATATTGAAGTATGATTTTCGTTAGGATCTTCGGCACTGAAAGAATCTGTGTAAATCGAAGCAGTTGAAGTTGCCTCTGATATTGACCAGCAGATAGAATCCAGAAGGTTGTTAGGTGTTATGGGACGGATCGGAGTCTGACAAGTCTGCAATGTAATATTTAAATTAAATAAGCAATATATTCATATCTTCAACTTTTAGTATTGTGTTGGCAAACAGGTGTGCAGCAGTGTGAAGTTCTTATTTAGTAGTGTACAATGTTGATTGTCTTCGAAATTAAATATTCCAATACGGAGCACAGTTTCATAGACCAAAATCTTAAGTACAAAGAACTTTCCAAATTCTCTATTGCATACATATCAAACTACTAACTCAATCACATGAATAGTAGATGAGAAAAAAGCAACAAATTTGGAGGTGAAGTGTGCAAATTTCTTATCTAAGACATGCAATTACATTGGAAACATGACAAATACTTGAACAAATTTGTATTTTAAGAGACCCTAACAGATAGGTGTCGAAATCAAGCTACACGGAAAAGACAAAAGCCAATGTATCGATGTAAGACTGACCTGCATTCGACGACCACGGCGACTTCTGACACCATTTTTTGCTGAATTTACAATTTGCTGTCTTTCTTTGTAACCAACTTCACTTTTGCTGCCGGGAAGATTGTCATTGACTTTTTGCTTTACTACTTCCTGTTATGTCAACAAAATTCAAATCACAAATCCAGAAAAAGTGGAGAAGTTTAGGGCGTTGAAACTTCTAGCAATGTTATACAAACTGAATTTGACTGGTTGGTTGAATTGGTGGAGCAAAAGTTTGACAGGTCAATTTATTTATTTATTTATTTATTTTTATTGCAATAAAATATATTCATACCAACCCTAGATGCCTATTCACCAACTGAAATTCTGATTAACACCTGAGATTGAACATGTGTACATAACTAGAGGTTTACTCAAACATTACTCTTTCATGGTTATGAAAATGCTTTGCTAAGCCAGAAATGCAATAGAAAAATAAATGATGAAAAGGAATGTATTAAGATATTACCTTCCTCGAAATGCCATTATGAATGTCTTCAAGCTTCAAGCCAACTTGCCTTGCCAAATCAACAGACAAGTTAACAAGTCTTTGCACTTGTTTCTCCTTAGCTGTTTTGAGAATCCACAGTGGCTGAGACATATCAAATTTTTAAAGGCTTCATTGTGATATAAATAATACAACAGTATAAACCTACTTATTGCATAATACTATTAATAACATACTCCCTCTGGTCCTATTCATAATAAACAAATGTTATTTTTTTGGTCCTTTATATAATAAGAAACATAGTACACTTTTTAAGTGTATTAATTATTGAAATTACTTTTAGATAAACAATAAATTACTTTGTAGGGGCACTTACTGTAATGAGGTTACTAGAGTATCCAAGATATCTTTGAATGGATGTCCCTTCAGTCACTACATGACTAACGTTACAGCCAACAAACCATTGTTCCGCAAAACTAGCACCTTCGCTTGAAGCACTCTCAACAACCTATTGAACATGTGAATCATACAGTAGCCTAACTGAAACACGAAACTGATACTATTACAAAATGTCTAGATTCTTATTGTTAGATCACATAAACTTACCTTGTTCCGCAATTCAGATGAAATGCCTGGATCAACATAGATGGAGCAACCAGACAAAGTTGAGTCCAAACATCTATTAGAATCTCTCCCAGAGAATCTTTGAAATTCTTCAGCATGATGAGTATGCTTAGTCTCATATATTCTTGCAGGAAGACAATTTCCAGCATTTGTATACCCGGGAACCAGTCTAAAATCATCCAAGTGCATATTGTCATCCCCATAACTCTTCACACGATAAAGTGATTCAGTCAACCTTACTGTAGCAGACAAAAAGAAAATCATTCAGGCTATTATAATCACAAACATCAGTAAGTATGATTAAAATCCATAAGGTATTCTGGATACATCAAGAATGTATAGTTTATTAATTAAATATAATTAGATACTTTAGGATCCGCATGCACATTCAATGTGAGGTGAGAAGGAGCAAAACATAAAAAGCTATGTCAGATTCCTGTATTGTGCATGATTTCATGGCTCAACAGGTAAATTACAAAGACCAATAAAGCTGATCAAAATTTACAACATGTCAACAGAAATTATATGAACTTAATTACCGTTTTTCCTGACACTATCGACAAACCAACCCAGTGTGACAACAAAGAGACCATTTTTTGCTCCGTGCTTCAGCGCATGTTCCAATTTGTGTCCACCAAAGCTGTACTAAATGTTAAAGATTTCATGATGGCACTAAACCAATTAACAGAAATGTACTGCAGAAATATCCATGCTGCAGAAAGCGGATCGCAAGCAACAATCGCAATCATAACTCATGAGAGATCTACACCAAGTATAACATAATGAGATATTATGAACCCAGTACAAATAAATTTTGATAAAGTAGAAGGACTGATATGGTAGAATTATTTTCCACTGAGCATGAAAGTATATGAAAATCACATCTTCCTAATACAGCACCATGCTCTTGCTATTATTAGGTAGGAAAATTTAGATAATTTACGAGGAAAGGATATCTGAACCACCAAATGGGTACATTGAGGATGAAGATTGGGGCTATACTGGCCACCTAATCTCTCTGTAGCCTCCATGACCTGATTCCTTGCTTCTGCCAAAACACCAATTCATAGAAGAACAACATCACAGTATGAATATCTATTATTGGTTTGATATCTATTAAAAATTAAAAAATAAAACACTTTTCAAACTCTAGTATATAAAAAATTACTATCAACAAAATATATGATAAAAAGAAGACCATCTCATTTATCAAATTCGTTTTCAATTTCCTCAATGACTCACAAATTGGGAAAAAAATAAAAACCAAAGACAAAGCAGAAGTAGCTGATAGCAGCAGCATGAATTCAGACTCTATATATCCATATACAAATTAAGTGACTTGATATTTTACATAGCCAAGAATCACACACAATATGGTTCAATATTTCAAAAATAAAATGCTAAGAAAGCAATTTTGTAGAATTTAGCCAATGACTTGAAATAAGATTAGAAAAATGAAACAAAATACAATGAAAAAAATAAACCATGAAATGAATCCACACCTTTAGATAAACCAGTAACGCATATAACAAGACCAGCAAAAGGAGCAGTTGATGATAGTTGCAAAGAGGATGAAACAGGAGACATTTTCTCCAATGGTTGAAGATTTCTGAATGAAGATGAAAACAACCTCGAGCACCCTTTGCCACTCACAATTTCAACTCTACTCTCACCACCCATAACAGCAACCACTAAAACCGTGAAAAAACAATAAGATTTTCACTACACAACACTTTCAAAACAAAAATGTTTGATCATCACCAAGCAATTGAATATCCATAAAACATAAAAGAGGGACAATGAAAATGAAATTTCATGAGTAATAAGAACAATGAATGAATAAAAATAAATGAAGTTTGAAAGAATTGAAATTATGCAGAACAAACCCAAATCACGTGAAGTAAAAAAAAAAAACTGAAAAATTAAAAAGATGGAAAATTCAGAAGAATAAGAGGGGGAAAGGGGAATCTCAGATAAAGGGGTTGGAGACAAAGAATGAATTTTGAAGATGGGAAAAAAGTGGGTTGGTCTGTTTAGTTTTGGAATGTGCAGAAGAAACGAAGGACAATAAGAAAAGGGAATTTTTTTGAATGTGGTGCTAAGGAAGAGTCACAGTCAGAGTTTTCAATGTTGTTTTTCTGCGTGTTGTTCCATTTTGGTAATAGATTTTTGAAAAATAAAGAATAAAAAAGTATGCTTTTGTGAATTGCAATTGCATGTGATAGAAAGCTTTAACAAAAAGAAAGAAAAAAAACAAAGTGGGTCAAAGTTAATGAATAGTAACGAGAATCACTCGAGAGAGAGTAAAAAGAGGAAGTGGGAGGATTTCGATTCCTTAAAGTGAGTGCAAAGCAAAACAAAGCAAAGGGGAGTGAATGAAAAACGATAAGAGAGCTAACCTGAGTGGTTCAACCTGAATCATGTTGCGAGAGATCATTGTCATCGGAGATATTACTCTGTTCTTCTGTGCGCTGTGTTTCACATTCCTAAATTTTGAAATTCAATCAATGTCATCCACCTTTTTATATTTTAAATATTTTATTTAGTATTAGAGTACAGTACTTCTTTATGCAGTCAAATTAAGATTTAGGGGTGAAATGCATATAACTCTGCGTGGGATTTATTTTTAAATTGATGAAATATACGGTGTTTTACTTAATAAAATAGTGTACTACAAATAGTGTTGTTAATACTACTCTCAAAGTAAATTATGTGGATAAGTAGCGAATGAAGAAGATGTTAATAATTGTGGCGGTTACCTTTAATTTTTAAAATAAATATTAAGTTGGAAAAATAAACATCATCGCAAAAAAATTATAGATAAAACACAAAATAAATTAAATGTGTAAAAAATTATTTATTTAAATAAAATGAGATAACGAAATAACTTAAAAAAATAATTACAGATAAAAAATATGGATGTAAAACACATGAATGAAAAAAATGAGGGACTAAATTTTTTCTAATGAACGTCCCACTAACAAGAGAAATAGAGAGAATACAATTTGAAAGACAAAAAATAAAAGAGAGAGAAAGAATTGATCAGAGAAAATAGATAATAGAGAGAGATGTCGAGAGAATTAGTAGAAATGGGCTAAATCAATATTTATTGTATGCTATAATCTTTATGCGTAAATGTTTAATTTTAAATTATTGATAAAAATTATTTTATTGTTATTTTATTTGTGTAATTAGAACGTAATCTTACCTTAATCTTAATCATAAAACTCTCGTTATTGCGTGAGACCTGAATTTGGTAAGTAGCGCCACCTTCCCCTTTTGTTTATTTTAAAAGAAAAACAAAAATATTCAAATTGGTTTAATACAACAATATACAAAAAACCTATTTAATTTTTTTTACCAAACAAACATATATTTAGTTGTTTAAATGTGAAAAAATATCCATTTATCCTTTAAAAATATCAAATGTTTGTTAATTTGGTCTTAAATATACTCTTAAATTAGTTTTTATTTTATTTTATATTACTAACGAAACTATTCTCATACACAACTCAATCTAGACATGTAAATGAAGTATTGAGTGAGGTGGATATTCTTAACTATCTTAATTGAAGAATAAGTGGTCTACTAGACCACACGTCCCAAAGTATTAATGCTAGTTTTAAATAAACTTTTGGATAATACTTGCATATGTGGTTATAATATAATATAACAAAATTAATTTAAAATTTTGACTGTAACTTAAGAAAGAAATATCTAACTTTTGAGTATGAGTCTAAAATGACACTTATCTTTATATTGAAATTATGATATAAAGTACCCATAATTTCATACACCCGTCATGTTCAATGTTACATTGATAATTGATAACCTCCCATCCACCCTAATTTTTTGGCAAAAAGTTACAAAAGTCAACTTCATATCTATGTATCTATAGTTTCACATAAAATAAAGGAATCAATCAACAATATTATGCATTAAACATTTTTGAAATTCTTAGGAGAAAATGACAAGCTATTTTTGTAATCTAGCCAAATTTGTCACTATATGTATAGTCATTACAATAGTAATCGTTATGCACTAAAATCCTTTTTGCTTGTAGATGTGTCTTTGTCAAGCAATTGAAACGAGTCTCCAATAAAAGCCAAGAAGTTGCATATAAATAATAGGGAGAGGTAATTAGAGGACCACCCTTAATAGTGATCAATGATATAGTAATAGAAAAAAGCAAAGTACACTTGTAGTTGGCATTTCACTGATGAGCTGTGAACTTGTGACTTCACTTCACCTTCCTCTTCTTCTCACGGATATATGTCCCTTTCCAAAACCCAACCCTTAACTTATCCCTATGGTTGCATTAAGATCTAACGAATCTGATTGTTTAATCAGTTTATAGGTATTATAGGTGAGAACATGCATAACATAATTCTCCTCATCTTCATTTTGAAGTTGAATAGTAGTTTTACCGAGTTGTTCTAACTGTAATTGAAATCGAATTCTGAATGATTGGTCTTTAAACAAAGTTTATGAACTGTATGAGCTCAGCCACTTAGTTAATTGTGTGATTATATCATAAGCGGATTAATAATACCTTTATGTTCAACAAAGTTTGCCACAGTATATGTTATGGAGAGAAAACAGTCAAAAAAGGAAAATAACTTTAATATCATTGATCACCTCATACTGTTAGCATACAATTCGTTGACTTAATTATTTTACATAATTCTTGTCAAGTATGGCAACCAAGACAAACTAGCCATAGTGCCCTTATAATAGATGGAGACGTTAGAGGATGAAAACGCTCCAGTTAGCTGCAAAGTGGGGGGATGAAGAACAACAAAATTAAAGAAAAAGGGGAAAAGTGTCAACGAAGATGTTAACATCAAGTGATAGATAGATAAGTGACGCACTTAAGAGAATAATCAAGATGACTTTCATTCCAACATTAATAAAGGAAATTTCTTAAACAATGAAGATGCCTTTCATTCGAAGAGAGAGGAGTCACAATTGATTTCGGAAGAACTCACACAACTTGTTTAGGATTAGGGCTCTTGGTCTTTTATCACAGAATTACAGAAATTAGATCAAAATGGCTCTTGATCGATTTACACAACCCTAGAATAGAAAAATGGAAAGGAAATGAATTTAACCAAAAATTGATCATCCAAGCTAGCATTAGCCTGTAAAATTCAATAACCGGACTAAAAAAAATTCTTCATGTGTCTTTAACAGGCTTGTGTCTGAAAGGAAACGGAATAATTGTCTTTCACATCCAACTTTATGAGAAACAAAAAACTACAAAACTGGGTCTACAAACAACTAGTTAATAAACTTGGACAAATAAATAAAATGGTTTGATTCCACCAACTTCGGTCCGACGACATATTTCATTACCTCATTCTTGGCCATACTCAAAATGAAGGATCTCTTTGGTAACATCGACTACTTCCTCAACTTCAATGTCCTTTGCCTCATATTCCTCCTCCTCGTCACTGGCTTCTCCATCCCTCAGGTCTTGCCTCACTAACTTCTCTTCTTCGTGCATCAGCTTCCATTCACTGACCCACTTGTCCCACTCTTCCTTCAAGATCCTACGCTTCTCACGCTCCTGCTCACTCAGCAGCAACGAAACATCTTGATCTTCAGCTTCATATTTCTTACTGTACTTCTTCAAATTCTTTGCAATCTCTTCCTCTTTCTCGGGAGTCAAGAAAGATGGTGGCCTTGGTCTCCATAAGTACTACATTTTGAAAGAAAAAAAGTAACACAACACAAGATTGGTTAGTAGGAAGAAAAGCTGGCAAAAAAGAATTTGGAAAATAAGAGTTTAACACTGAATCCTGCTAGTACAAAAACTTATACGGCCACACATTCATTAACTAATGGAGAATTACATGTCCAAAATTAAACTTTGTACATCCAAAAATCATTTGAACCATTGTAATACACAAACTAAGATTTGCAAAATAGTACAAATGAAATCATAATTACCTGAAAGAAGTGATCCTTCAATATCCGATAAAGATGTTTGCCATTGAAAGACCATATATTGAATCCATTTTCCATTTCATGAACTGAAGTCACAGCAGTTGCAACATACCTGTAGTATAAAAAGGAGTACAATTATAAACTTGAGATCAGTAAAATAACTATGGTAAATAAAATTAAAGGCTGGTTTTCCAAATAAATTTACGGATGGCCTCCTAGCAGAGTCAGAAATATCAACACTAATTGGATTAAACATATACCTTCCAGTTGGATCCCATTCAACATCAGTTGCCATAAAATGTTCAGCAGTAGCCATGGTTTCAAGCTCATCAACATTGTAAAATTCTAACTGTCCATTGAAACCTTTCAACCCTGCTAGTACAATAAAACGACCTGCAGGTGACCAAAACAAAGCATTTGCCTGCTTGCCTTTCAGAGTAGTGAGCTTTGAAACCCGGCCAGTGTTTTGAGCAGTCTTCATAGAGTAGATACTGACATCAGGCTTAGGGTTATCACCATGAATAATAGCAAACCTATGTCCCTTTGGCTCCCAAGCAAATGCAATGATCTTATCATTCTTATTCTCAAGCTCCAGAACTTCAATGGGTATGTCCCGTTCTTTTATGCGGAAAAGCTCAAAGCCTGTGTAAGTGCTTTTCTTTGTTTTGGTATACCGGTCTACATTAACAGCAAGGTAATCCCCATTGCTCTGCCAGTACATTTTGCAGTCACTGACACTAAAAAGGTTCTTTTGCCTGAGTTCTTCTTTGCTGGGGATTTGAACAAGACTTACCTACAAATTGTCAAAAATACGTAAATTTAATTCAATAAAATAGAAATATATGTCCATTAAGTGAAAACCAGAATAAAACACATTCAATGCATGACACGACCATAGAAAGCAACGAAAACAGACACTTACTCTAGCAGGTTGGTTACCACCTCCCGACTCAGGAACAAACAGTGAGATGATTGGGTCAGTTGGTGACCAGCTGAAATCCATTATATTTTCAACCTTCAAGGATTTTTTGTCAACAAGAGAAAATGTTTCTGTCTCATATACAGAAAGTACATTTTTCCCCATCCTTGCAAAGTACTTATCATCTCTTCCACCACTCCATCTGCAAAGAAAATAATGCAAATTCATCATTGAATTAGGCTCGTGATACATACTAAAATATTTAAGTTAGATAGAGAGAGATCTGTACTTGAAAACAGGCCATGACACTCCTGTAACGCCCCCGGTACCTCCAATAGCAAAATCATCAGCACTTCCTTTAAAATCTCTCATCACTTTACTAGTCCTCACATCAAATATATTTATCACAACCCTCTAGAGGAAGACAGCTAATGTTAGGTACAGTGTCACAAAAAATCTTGAAATGAAATAAAAAAGAAGAAAGCACTAACATTAGCATCTCGAGGATTGCTTGGTTCATGGCTGCTATACGTTACCAAATACTTCTCACCAGGTGAAAAATCAATAAGCTTGACCTGCACTTTATATTAAAATATTAAAATCAATGTAAATAAAATAAGGTATACTTTTAGTATAAAAACAAAACGAAAAAAATCAAAACAAAACCTGAGGATGAGCATAACGCATGAGACGGTTGAAGGTTGTAGCTCCTCCCCAGACTGCTGCCCCCTGCCGGTGAACTGTTGCCAAGTATGTGCCCAAAGGAGACCATTGAACATAACTCTCCGTCCAAAACTGTAGTTAAAAAATATATGAACACCATAAAGGGAGGAAGTCACCTTGACAATCAAAGGGCGCTAGTAAATATTATATAATACAAGATATTGAAATATATATAGTCCACTTACTGCACGTTTATAAACAGGGTCGGGCTTTAAATGTCTAGCATCATTCCACAAAACCTCGGTATCTGAACCAGCACGAATAACAAACTGGTCTCGGGCTTTAGGATCAGTAAGCCATTGTTGAAGATTTTCCTGAGATAAATGAAGACCATAGAGAACCAGATATGATAAAAGGCAACTAGACCTCATAGCAAAAGATTGTAAGCAATTCATTAATAAATCATAAACAAACATAAGGACATGATTAAACCTTGAGGCTTGAGCTATATACAACGAGTAAACCAGTCACATTTGCAATTTCACAAGGAGTGTGGAAGAAAACATACAATTATCTCAATCAAACCACTAAATAAAAAACAAAATGCAAACAGAACCAAGTAGTAAAAAAGGTGGTGTCAATTTATTTTGGGTATACAAATATAAAAAAAGACATGATCCTAACATTAACGCCTCAAATGGTCAGAATTGTTGACCAAAACAAATCTGAACCAAACAAATAACTATAGCATATCAAGATATATAAATCATAAACAAACATAAGGACATGTTGATCAAACCTTGAGGCTTGAGATATATCCAACAAGTAAACCAGTCACAATTGCAATTCCACAAGGAGTGTGGTCCACAAGAAAACATACAATTACCTTAATCAAACCACTAAAATAAAAACAAAATGCAAACAGAACCAAGTAGTAAACAAGGTGGTGCCTATCTATTTTGGGTATACAAATATAAAAAAGACTCATGATCCTAACATTAACACCCCAAATGGTCAGAATTGTGGATCAAAACAAAGCTGAACCAAGCAAATAACTACAGCATAACAAGATATATAAGAAAACTAAAATTCATGCGAAACAGCCTATGATATAGAAGTTGTATGTATTTCTATAATCATTACCCCAGGAACATATTCCTTATTTGGAGGAGGAGCCCATTCGTCTGGAACTTTCATAAACCGGTCAAAATCATCAAACATACTCAAGGCAAATATGTGTGAACGATCCAATTTGTATCCATGAGTTTTCTCTTTAGCAAGCTCGGCTTCCTAAAATAACCATCCAATTTCACCATGTCAAATAAAATCAAAAAAATTAGTCATCTCATCAAATATAAATCGAACATTTAATTCCACATAAAGAGTGTTAATAACCTGAGGAGTATTGTACTCAATAAAGCAGTATCCTAAGGACTTTTCAGTGACAGGATCGACGGGCATCCATAGGCCATCATCCTTGATAACACCAATCTGACTGTAAATTTTACGAACAACACCTTCAAGCTTCTCAAATTTCTCCTTTGGAACAACAGGAAGATTGTCTACTAATATAATGTTGCCAAAGCCAGAATCAAATTCCAGATTCTCCTCTTGAAATACATCATCGTCATCACTACATTATAATATGTGAAACAGAATTTCAACCATCGCTACATAGGGTTTCAATTAACGAGGCCATAAACCCAAAAATAAACAAAAATGAATAATTTGATATATATATATATATATACACACACACATACCTGGGGATTCCACAGTCTTCGCCTGGTGGGAGATGAATGGAATCGATATCAATTGTAGAGAGATCTATTCCGATAAGCGACGCTTTGTCTTCAATCTCTTTCATTACCATCACATCCGCCATGATTGCGGAGATGATGATTATATCCTATAACTTTAGTGTATTCACGGTAAGATTTAATCCCTGAACGAATTCGAGGAAATAAGCATAAGAAAACTGATGAAACTGAATATTATAACAACAGATATAATATCTCTGAGTAACGAAACTGTAGAAAAAGGGGAAAATAATGGAAATGAGAGAAGTAAGGGTTTGATTGGATATATATCGCAATCGTTAAATTGCGGTGCAGAATAGAGATTTACTGCGATGCAACACGCTGGTGCTGGATTTTCATCCAAATGCGCGAAAGAGATAAGGTGAAGCAAAATCGAAATTGAAAAATAGAAAAATAAAAAAAGGAAAACCTGGAGTTAATCGGTGTTTGTGGCGGTCTTCCTTCTTACGAAGAGCAACCACACCTGCGTTTTCCGGCGTGGTGAGTTCCCGTTGAGTGGGACTCCAATACAAGGGCAACTCGGCAGCTGCTTCGTTTCGTTATCTAGGGTTTCTAGGGCCTCTTCAAATTGGGCTTCCAATACAATCCAAACCTTTTTGTTTTCCATCTCAAATATATAACCGTGGATTTTTTTACCAGTATCCCTTTTTTCAAATAAGTTAATCAAATTGCCCTAGTTTCAAAAGTTGTTACCAAAATGCCCTACTTTTTAGGGTTAATGGGAAAACTCTCTCTGGGGTAACGACCTGTTAAAGAGGCTAAAATTTCTCCCCTAGTAGGAAGTCGCATCCCCAGCCAACGACCTCCCAAAGGGTTTTTTAAAATTGTTTTTTAATTATTTGTATATATTTTAAGTAATTTTTAAATAATAATAATAATTATTATTATTATAATAATAATACATTAATAATAATAATAATAATTACTATTATTATTATAATAATACATTAATAATAATAATAATAATAAATAAGTTATACTTGTGGTCAAATTAATTTTATTTCAAGAACTTAGTTACAGTTATAGGATTTTTTACCAGAATATCCCTTTTTATTATTATTATTATTAATGTATTATTATAATAATAATAGTAATTATTATTATTATTAATGTATTATTATTATTATTATATAAAAATTATTTAAAATATATATAAATAATTAAAAAAACAATTTTGAAAAATTCTTTGGGAGGTCGTTGGCCGGGAATGCGACCTCCTACTAGGGGAGAAATTTTAGCCACTTTAGTAGGTCGTTCCCCGGAGAGAGTTTTCCTACTAATCCTAAAAAGTAGGGCATTTTGGTAACAACTTTTGAAACTAGGGCAATTTGGTTAACTTATTTGAAAAAAGGGATATTCTGATAAAAAATCCTGATAATTACTTTTTAATAAAAGAAAAATATGAGATTGAATGGTGTGAAACATCTTTTTTCTCATGTGCATTTTTAGATACTTTTTTTAGTTACAAATATTTTTACAAAAATTTCATCAGTGTTTATAAATAAATAAAAAATTATCATCAACAAAGAATGAAATATTTAGATTTTAAGTTTCAGTTTGAAACACACTTCAACTCCAACTTTAATAATGTATTTAGAAATTAAATAAAACCTTCATCAAATGATTTTAGAAGTCATATCAAAATTATTAATGTAATCTGTTTAAGTTAATTATTTATTTATATGTTTACTATAATGTTTTTTAATTAAAGAAGTATAAATTATTATTATTATTAGTATTAGTAAGTGGTACTCGTGGTTATTTTGCAACTCTCCTATAGAGAATTAAGCTTCGTCCCCAAGATTATAAAATCAAGCTATTGCAACGATTTTGCAAAATCGATTGTACTTTGCTAATTTATTGTTTTCTCCAAGTAAACATACCATAAGTGATAATTATAATTTAGTACATGCATTTTAATTAATTAATCAACGGTTAGTGTCTAAACAAAGCCAAATATATTTGTCTAGCTACGAGAAAAAGATTAAACAAAACCAAAAAAGCAAAAAAAAAACAAAAAATTTAAAGAGGCTAAAGTTAGACAAACATCACACCCATAATATCTCCTAGAAGAAAAGCATTTCAAGAAATGTTTCATATAAGATGACCGGAGTCTTGAAACCTTAAGGTCTATCTTGACAAGGAAATTTGCAATCGAATTGTTCTCGCAAAAAATATGAACCAGTTCTAATCCACCACTCAATCCCACACTGTAAACTTAAGGGTTACACAAATCATATTGCTATACTTGTGGTGCACACTTGACTATTGTTTAATATAATGAACCAACCAGATGTAAACTTAAGGGCAAAATGTATTTTTATTGAATACATTGTATTAATATTAATTATTAGGTAGTCTATAACTTCAACAAATTTTTAACTATCAACTATCTTATAACTTAATTATATTAAAAGAAAAGTCAAAATCAAAGAATTAGACTAATAGTAAATTTATCAAAGTAGAAATGTAATATATTTTGCCCTAATTCATTAATGAAAGTGAATCATCATTAATGACTCAGGTCGCATCATATGTCAGGTTCTGATGCAATCGCCTCAGACAAGTTTTTGTTAACAAGAGTTGAACATGGTACATTCTTACAACACTTACACATGCTCTGCATCAACTATTTGTACTAGACTCAAACGAGCCTTTATATATTAGAAGTATGAATGCATCAAATTGACAATACAAAAAGCAACGTCAAAATTGTCATAAAAGGAATAATATTTTCTTAGTTGACAGAATATCAATATCTCAAAAACAAAAGTTGGACGAATATATCAAAATTAGATTACAATTATTGTACAATCGTACAAGGAACTCCAACGTGGAGTAAACGAAGATACATCAGCCCACTCATCTAAGAAAAATCTAGGGCAACAAGCTATCAATCATTCTTCTTTGAAGTAAGAAACTTCTTGGTGAAATCAGATTTCAATTTGCACCCAAAAGTATGTGTTTTTATAAATATGCCGTCAATGTCTTCTTCCTTCTTATCATACACATAGAAAGCTATAAATGCTAAGGTAAGTCCTGTAACCAAGACAAAAAAACAAACTAGTATCATTCCCCATCCATGCACTATGAATTCAAATAGAACACACATGAGAAAGAGAGAGAGAGAGTACCTATGGTATACAAGTTCTGAAATGAAAAAGCTCCCAGGAAGCTAATAATGAGCAAAGAGAAAATAACCTATTGATCAGCAAGGGAGAGATGTGTCAATACTCAGCACATTTGAAGACCTCCTTATCAGTAAGATTGACTACAAACAAAATTTTAATGTAGTGTGTATACCTTGAAGAACAACCCCCAATCATTCCCTTCTGCAAGGGATTTTAAAGCATTCACAGCAAAATTCCAAGATGAGGCTACTGAGAGAGTAATTTGATGTGACGTGTCTTCTGATAAGTTAAACCATGATATGGGTATTTTCTCAACAGAGTACCCCAATCTGAACAAGCATAAAGTGCAACTAAAGTTAGCATTTGTCGTCACATTAGAAAGTGCAATGTGTCCAACAGCTGGATCGTCATTGGTTTTTTTTTTTTGGTTGTTGAAAGATTTGGATCATCATTGTAGTTCTTGAGAATTGAAATGGGTTAATTATTTCCTGAATAAGGAATTACTCAGCACAATCATTTAAATATTTACACAATATATTATCTTCAATATTGGAAACTACATAAAAAAGGAAACTATGGAAAATAACAAACTAATTAAATAACAGCGACAAAAATAACACAATACATATGTAATGCTAAATATTTCTATTATATTCGCCCTAAATACAAGATATTTTCCAACAATAGTTATTATATAAGTAATTAGTAATACATTATTGGACAAGTTAATGATACTATAAAACGTTGATCTGACAATCGGGTAAATTCATTGTAAGAGCAGTGATGAAGGTATTCTCAGACGTTAATGATACTATAGTGTACTTACATTTTTGCAGGAAGAATGCCATGAACAAATAAAGAGATCGATGTGAACAATAGAAGCTTTGTGAGAGCAGTGACGAAGGTATTCTCAGATGCAATAAAGTTGACATATATTGCTATCAAGACCAACAATGTAGTGAAAGTTTGCTTTCTATCCTTCCAAAGCAATGTGTCAGCAACTGCAAATTGGTAGCAGGAGATCAATTAAAACTACCAGATAAATAAATGAAAACTGTAATACAACTCCCATCATTAGCTAGTTGCACTGATGTATTTGTTTAGTAAGTAGACAATGATAAAATTGCCAGCACCAATAAGAGATCATCAGTAAAAGAATTAGGAGTGATAAATTAATGGATTTAGCTAGAATTACCAGCTCCAGAATTTTAACTTCCAGAGTTCAAATGCTTCAGTCTTCCTAGAGTTTGCACATCAACCATATACATGTTTTGTTACAATTTCAAAATGCAACGCTTCATATCAAGATGCGATATATGGAATAGAAAGGACATGACATGGAAGAAGTGGGATCCTAAACTACAACTTTCTGCACTATCTTTGCAATTTTTACCTAATCTATTTTTGTCTTGGAATATGTCCTTCACATGTCCGCTCCCGGCCTCCCATTACGTTCTTTGTTCATAAGCTAGCTAGACACATAACATGCTCAAAGCCACTCAACCATACAATACATTCATGGAAAAACAGCAGCCATGTGCCTACTTTTAATAGTAGTATAATTGTACTTTACTACAAATTGAAACCAAAAAGAAAACAACAAAAAGACCATCCGGATATCACAAACAAAGAATTACATGAGTAATAGAGTATAGTCAATTATTCATACCTCTTCCACTTCCAAGATATACAGAAGCTTTGGAGGGACCTTCTCTTATAGACTTAGGTTGATTTTCGGCCCTCAGATGTTGATATGATTCAATTGTTCTCCGCATGCCCTCCTGCAGAAGAAAATTAAAATCCTTTAATTGCACATGAAAAACACCATGGAAGAAGTAAGATTAACATACATACTCATTGCAATAGATGTAATGTAAGAAACTTTGTGCGCAGAAACATCAACCGTTTTGAATCACATCTCATACATGATTTCTGAATATATTTACATAAATCTTAACTCCACATTATCAATAAGTTTGTGGGATTTGGAATTAGCTAACTTATCATTTTTGGTCTCAAAGCAAGAGTAACAATATAATCGACGTGGATAGTTCATTCATGAAATTAGCAACTTCAGATTTACTTAAGTAACTAAGCAACTTTAATGATAGTAAATAATTGAGCATCTTAACACAGTTCAGAGCCATGAATTATAAAAACAAAGCACAAATACTTTTCTGAAACATCACAGAACCTGTAGTGTTATGATGGGTGCATAGCCAAGGCGATCCTTTGCTTTTGAGGAATCAAAAGATCTGGTGCAAGATAAGAGTCTTATTCTTGAAGGGGTCAGCTGAGGCACCTTCATCCCATATGGGCCAAGCAGCCTATATATCCACTCCACCAAATGTGCAATTGGCATGACAACAAAGGCAGGGATCTTTATTTTTGGCCTGCAAGCTACAAAACTCAGATAAAAAAGGGAAAGACGCTGACAGCACCATAATTATGTTTATATTTGTTTATTTGCAAGAAAAACCATAATGTATTCATTATTCCTTTTGAAATAAAAGCAAGAAATATAATTGCAAATGTTTGATTGGTTATAATAGAAAGCCAATAGTCTCGTGGACATAAAAAAATCATCATTAAGGGTGTGTTATGTTAAAAAAAAACTAGATCGAGTGCTTATTAAATAAAAACGCATTTGAATAAACAACTTAACTAAGCACATATGGAATAAGTGTTTTTCATATAAGCACTCAAGCATAAACTATTTCTATAATCAATGAGTGGATGTGGTTAAACTGTTTTCATATATAAGTTGTAAGTTGTTTACAGAAGCTATATCCTGAAGAGCTTAGTAAAATAAGTTATTATAACCTATTTTCAAAAGTTGCCTCAAACAATTGCGCAAGTGTTTAAGCCATAAGAGAAATCCAAATAGGCTTTTCCAAATGCATAAAAAAAAACAATTAATAACCAGCCAGGATAGACAACAAAAATTATAATCTCAATGCTGATTTGACAGAAACTTCAGCCTAATCCTAATGTCAAAGTCCGACTTAAAATTTGCACTTTCCATATTATAGAAAAAAACAAAGAGAATATATAAGTAATTGCCTCTTAATAGTCACATGCGATGCCAGCATGTCTTGTTTGACTATAAATAGGGCAGGGGTGATTCAGAATGAATAGCACATATATTGTTTTAATTTCAGTTTTTGATTAGGATTTGACAACAGTCTTACAGTATTATTATAAGCATTCCTTTTGGGTGTTTCAAGTTGGAATCTTTTATTCCCTTGATTCACGGGAGATTTGGATCCTTGTTTTGCATCAAGGGTGAATCACATATTAAAAATAAGAGTTACTTAATAAAAGCAAGAAAGATCTAATGGTTAAAAGCACAAAAGAAATCACCTTTGATATCCAAGACCTTCCAAAATCAGAGACATGAACTCCCAAAACTTTATAGGCTCCATATTCGTGATGAAATATGCCTACAAAACAAATATTTTTCGGCAAGAAAACACTACAGTAACTGCTAAGTTTCCCAAGCTTAATATGTAAATCTATTGCTTTTCTCCACCTTAGTGGAAAAAAATGCAATAATTAAATTTGAATCTAACTAGTTTAACTAGCAAGTATTTGCCAAGAGATATGTTTTTCATGCTTCCACTGTTCTACATTTGCCCAAATGAAAATATTCTACCCTTCAACATACTAGCATCCTTTTATAACTAATTTACTTCTTAAAGGGTGCACACCTGTGAAGGAACAAACAATGTTTCAACAAAGAGATTCATTGTCCAAACTATCAAATAAATCATCACCGCTTATTTTATGTGTCTTTTAACTTTCATTTACACGCTCAAATAGAACATACTAAAAAAGTAATGTGGTACCTCTCCTGCAGCTTTTTCTGAAATGGTTCCCTCTGAAGCTAGAGCTCGATCGGCACATATATGGGCATGAGCCACATTTTCAACGTATGTGAAATCATATATGTTATTACCATCACCAATAATGAACTGGTAAAAGAAAAATATAAATCATCGATGAAGAAAGTTTCTGCTAATAAATAGTTACACATGCATATTGGTCCCCCGTCCATTTTTTCCATATCCATCCTCTTAATTACATGAAGAAAAAAAGACAAATTTGATGAGTCTTGGTCTCAGTCCAATTTTGTTACTGTGATTAACTTCAGATTTAATAGGATGGGTCTTATATGTCCTAATAAAGATGAAATTGTCATTTGTGTTCAATTAGTTATTTGAGCAGTAAAATACACTAAACATTTACTAAAAGGAGGAAGAACAGAAGAACAAGATTTACCTTGGATTTCCCTGCCCTGGCAGCATCAACCAGTGAAGGCACCAACAGTTTATCACCAGGCCCAAAAATGCTGCTAGGGCGTATGCAGCATGTCAAGAGTCCACCAGTCCCATTAGCCTTAATGACAATTGCCTCACCCTGTGCTTTTGTTGCTGAATAATGATCATTATGCTGGAAACAATAGGATTCAGTTCAGAAACTTGACAACTTGTTTAACAACAACTCAACAAGATTAACAAACATTTCAAATCTAGTTCAGGACCTTGACCAACTGTTATGTTATATTATAACAAATACCCCCTATTCATACATATGCAGCAATCTTTCTCAAGTTTCAAGCCAAGCAAAAACAAATGAATGTTGAAATGAAGAAACATGTTTACACCTGAAAATTGTGGTCAGTAACATTTAAAATCATGGTTAATCACATTCAGTATATGGTTAATAAGTTACGACACCGTGTTATATTCATTAACCATCAACCAAACATAATTAACCACATATTGAAACTGCGTCAACCATCTAAAATTGTTGTTACATTTGTGTGTCAAAATGTCATTTCTGATTGAAATTCATGTATAATGTAGGGTTGCTAAAGTAGGCACCGAAGGTGGATAAGGCAATGTTTCGTTTCCATTTTGAATTCCATGAACTCCATCAAAAACAACACTAGGAGAACTGGTATAAATGAGTCTCTTCACTTTTAGCTCCACACAAGCATCAATGACATTCTTTGTTCCTTCAAAATGAAAAACCCAAATTGGATTGAAAGAAGAAAAATCACATAAATAAGAGAGTAAAGATGTTTTACAGTTTTACCTTCAACACTGACGGAATAATGCAGCTGGTAGTTATTAATAGAAGAGTTGGGAGCAGCCATATGGAACACAGCCTCAGCTCCTTCCAATGCTACAGAGATTCAAAAAAAGATAATCATAACAAATTTAATTAATGTATTCTATGTGTGTATTTGATTATGCAGCGACAAAGATAGATTTTAAATGAATTTATTTTGTAGATTTAGTTGTGGCTGAAAGCGGTTTATATTTAGATTCATTCATATTAAAGTGAGTTAAATAAAATTTCAAGACTCAAAGTCAATTATTAAGAGAACAGCTACAAATTACAAATTTCAACTTCAAGTTATGATCAACTCTGGAATCAAAATGAATTCTACATTTCTACTTAAGAACAACTAAACATATCAAAATTAATTATATAAGTTCAGAATCAGTGTGGAACCAAAGATACACATTTGAAAGTGGCTTTTGGTTTTGAAATTACCTTTTAAAACTTGGGCTTTGTTGCGAAGATCGATTGAGACATATTGAGCACGACCAGTGTGCAATGCTTGGCCGAGAATCCCCAATTGCTCGGAGGGTTCAAGTTCAATGGTGGGTCCCAAATCGGCGATGCGAACGCAGTACGTGTTGCATCGGATTAGCATTTCAACCAAATGACGAGCAGCAAAGCCTCGACCTCCGGTGACCACACACCACCCATCCTCCGCCGCCATAGTCAAACACACCGTCAAATCACAGCAGGGAGTGGCAGTAGCAGTATAAGAGTGGAAAGAAGAGAAACAAATTGCTCCAACAATTGACTTTGTTAAAAATAAAGATTAGTACCCAAGTCTTAATTGTAAACTGCTACTCCTAATTAAGCAAAAATATGATTAAATGTATTTAATTTAATTTTGGGTCTAATCATCTACTGTATTTTGTGTTTTTCGCTTTAATTTTTTTTTTTTTTTTATATATATTTCGTTTTAGTCATTTGGCTTTATTTCCGTTAGTTATATAAATTATTTATGTTAATTTTGAATTTAAATTGTTATCTTTATATTGTGTCACATTTATGATAAGTAAAGTATGAAGTTAAAAAAATAAGTTTAGGGACAAATTATAAATTTTTAATCACAGTTTTTCAAAAGTTCTTGCTCACTATCATCAACAGTGGAAAGGAACATATGAGATTGTTGCAAGATATTTGAGCAAATAGGATCTCTAGTTTGTATCGAATGTATCACTAAAACACCCTTAGAAGGGGATAGGTCTAAGTGGAGGGAAAATGGGTCTAAACTACTAGACCTACGCTGGGTTTCTGCTAAGCAGGATGTATTAAACTCATAATTTATTAGATATCGATAATGTTCATTTATTTGGTCTACTTTTAAATTATATATTTTTTAACAAGTTTTAAAAATTTTAGATAATGATAAATAAATTAATGCTACAATAGACCACTTCCCCGTTTATAATATTGAAAATAATTTAAAAATTTATGGAATATTGAGGTTATTGTTATGAATTGTTCTCTTATATTTGTGAATGAGAATAATTCAATTGATATATAAACAAAAAAAAAAAAAATAAACATATTATTTAAAATTTGTTAATTGACGTCAATAAATCTTTATCTCAAAGTAAAGACGAGAAAAATTAAT
>JBBPBR010000004.1:71966843-71984561 GCA_037974775.1 Cicer pinnatifidum
AAATTATCTTTTAAGTAGAAAAAAAAGCTCTTTTTATAATTTCTTTTGAAAAAGCCAAAATAAAAATGGTATAGAAAAAATCTCTTAATTAAAAGAATAAAATAAAATGAAAGTAAATCAATTCTTAAAAATCAAAATTATTATATAAATAAAAAAAGTTCTAAATCGACGCATATAACAATCCTAATTGTGTTATTTTTCTTATATTTTTTACCGTTATTTTTTTACTTTTATAGTATGTTCTATTTGAAATAAAATATAAATAAAATAAATATTTTTTAATAAAATATAACAAATCTTAACAACTTCTCTCATATGTATTGATATTGTGTCGAAAAAATCCCTTGTTTAATTTAATTTTTATATTTTTAATAATTCAATTTATTAGTTACAAATGGTAATTTAGCTAATAAACATGATTTTTATTGAGATTGTATCAATTAAGTGTAATGATTTTATTTAATAATGGTCAACCATATTTGTTTCTTTTTTGGTAAATAGTCAACCATCTTTCTTCATATGCATAATGCGATCAGTTTTTGGTTATAATTAAATCCATGTATCGATTACATAAACATGGAGGCAATGAAGAAGTTGGGATATAATAGCAATAACAAATAAAGAAACAAGAAGGTAGCTAAACTTTATGATTTGCATGCCAGCTGGTGGCTCAATATATAGATATGATATAATTCATTGTTCACAAGATACTAGAACACTATGGGTCGATATAAATGTACATAAACCTTTCTCATTTTTTCAATTAACACAATAGAAGAAAAAGAGATAAATAAACCAACATGTTGTTGGGAGAATTGGCAATTTGAATTTTAAGAATGTTCATTTGAAAATTAATTAAACTTTAATAAATAAAAAACAGATGTTTTGCCGTGGATTAGACGATTAATTTCATAGCAAGTCTAAAAGACCTAAACTATGAGAACACTTTAATGAAATAAAAAAGAAAAGAAAAGAGATAAATAAAAAGCCCCATCTCCTTGGATTTTAATCCCATGCACCCACTTACATTAAATGAAGAAATTAAAACCATTGAAAATTCTCAACTACATCTACACCAATTAGGTACTAGCATTAAATATTTTCCACCCACCTCATGTATAATCAATTTACCAAAATAAAAAGTATATAAATATATAGACAAAGTAGCCAAAATCAAAAACAAGATAGTAAAAAAAATATCATAGTTTAGTTCGACCATGGCTAATAACGAACGTGACATGTTCTCAGCTGAAATTGTGAACCGTGGAATTGAATCAACAGGACCAAACGCAGGATCATTAACCTTCTCAGTTAGAGTAAGAAAACGTTTGCCAGATTTTCTACAATCAGTGAACCTTAAGTATGTGAAATTGGGTTACCATTATCTAATAAACCATGGTGTTTATTTGTTCACAATACCAATACTTGTTGTGGTGTTTAGTGCTGAGGTTGGTACTCTTAGTAGAGAAGATCTTTGGAAGAAACTTTGGGAAGATGCAACTTATGATCTTGCTTCTGTTCTTTCTTCAATTGCTCTTCTTCTTTTCACTCTCACTCTCTACTTCATGTCAAGGCCTCGTCCTATTTATCTCATTGATTTTGCTTGTTATCAACCTCATGATGAACTCAAGGTACACTCTTTTTTCTTTTTTGCAAAATCATTTACTATTTTTTTCATTTTTTAAACATGTTGCATATTATTGTTAAGGTTCATGTCAGTTATGTGTGACTTTTTTTTCTAATATATATATATATTCTTTTTTTTTTGTTTTCTTATATGAATGTTTGAAAAACAGTTAAACAAAGTGAAAACAAGACACCATTAGATCAATAATTAAAAGTAAAAACACAAAATGTTCCCTTTTGAAACATTTAGATTAATTAAACATTTAGATTAATTAAACATGTATATATTTTGATTTTGTTAGTATATTATTTGATTGAAAATGTTTTGTATTTTTTTAAACTGTTAACTGTCACTCCTTTTAGCTATCAGAACAGTAATAAACAGAGGTATAATACATAATTTTCTTGTAGTTTTTTTCATTTAAATAATCTGATTTACAATTATATCATTCTTTATTTAATTAAATAACTTATTTAATATAGAAAGTTTTGTTGTAACATAAAATTTTGTGCATGAAGGTATCAAGGGAGCAATTCATTGAGCTAGCAAGAAAATCAGGAAAATTCGATGAAGAAAGTTTGAATTTCCAAAAGAGAATAGTAATGTCATCAGGCATAGGTGATGAAACATACATTCCAAAATCATTAATTTCATCAACAGAAAACACAGCAACAATGAAAGAAGGTAGAGCAGAGGCATCAATGGTTATGTTTGGAGCACTTGATGAACTTTTTGAAAAAACAGGAATTCGTCCAAAAGATGTTGGTGTTCTTGTTGTAAATTGTAGCATCTTCAATCCAACACCATCATTGTCAGCAATGATTATTAATCATTATAAGATGAGAGGAAATATTTTGAGTTATAATCTTGGTGGTATGGGATGTAGTGCTGGAATTATTTCTGTTGATTTAGCTAGAGATATTCTTCAAGCCAATCCTGGTAATTATGCTGTTGTTGTTAGTACTGAATCTGTTGGTTTTAATTGGTATCAAGGAAAACAAAGATCAATGCTTATTCCAAATTGTTTCTTTCGTATGGGTTGTTCTGCTGTTTTGTTGTCTAATCGTCGTCGTGATTATACTCGTGCTAAATATCGTCTTGAACACATTGTTCGCACTCATAAAGGTGCCGATGATCGCAGTTTCAGGTACTTTTTAGTTTTATACTTATATCCAATTATATTTCACTATTTTTATTTATTTATCGAGATATTATCTAACCCACAAAATATGTAATTTTTTTTTAACTGTTTCGTAATTTTGGTAAAAAACACTCAAGAATAATTTTGATGCAAATTTTTAATTCAATATATGAAAGGACATTGAAGAATAAATTTATAGTTTCCCTTTTATGAGGGTATCAATAGTTATTTTAGTATAAATTGGTCCATCATGCAATAAGTTTTGTTTTGGACAATGGTATGTTTCATTTTTCCCTTGTTTTGATTAATATTCAGAATTTTAAGAAAAGAATAATAATAGTCTCAATCAATCACCCCCAATGGAGAAGATAGGTGGGAAGATAATTAAAAGCACTAATTTATATATGACATGTGATGTATGTTATGGAAAAGGAAAGAGATTAAGAGAGGAATGACTGAACACAAACGTAAAGGATAATGTGAAAGAGCAGTGTGAGAATATTCCTAAATTCTACTAAATGAAACTGCAGTTAAATTTTAAAATGATTATGACATATGAGCTAACTTTCATGTGGACCTTGTGAATAAACACAAGTAAGAAGTAGTACTATGCTTTTGGATATTTTGGTACCATTGTTTTTTTAAGGTTGACATTTATTTCTTTTTGTCTTTTTTTAACATTTTCTTTTGTCTTAATCCTCAATTTTTACTTGTAAAACAAAATTATGACAATGTAAATATCAAATATAATTATTCTAGTGAAGAATTAAACTCAATTATTTCCGCCCATTTGACTTTATCTAAAATTATTAATTATTTTGAGAAAAAAAATTATTAATTATTTAAATCCTACCATTTAGTTTTCGTATTGAAATTGAATTAGTTTGAGTAATGCATGCAACCATCTAATTAATAACTCATCAAACCCGGGACCCCCTTCCCAACACAAAATTATTGAGCCACTAGGAAAATACACTTTAATGGAAAACAAAATTGCAAGTTGTAATTTATTGCCATGTTTGTTAAGCAGATAATTAATAATTAATTGATTAAATTTAGTTGTAGTGCTTTAGATAATATTTTTACATTTCTGTCACAAAAATACAATTGTTGATACTTGATTAAATACTATATAGTAATTAAATGTGTTGTAACACAACAGGTGTGTGTACCAAGAAGAAGATGAACAAAAATTCAAGGGACTAAAAATAAGCAAAGACTTAATTGAAATTGGTGGTGAAGCTCTAAAAACCAACATAACAACATTAGGACCTTTGGTGCTACCCTTTTCTGAGCAAATTCTGTTTTTCACAACCTTAGTTTGGAGACACTTATTTGGTGGCAAAAAATCTGATGGAAATTCAACTTCTTCATCAAAAAAGCCATACATTCCTAACTACAAACTAGCTTTTGAGCATTTCTGTGTGCATGCTGCTAGCAAACAAATTCTTGATGAGCTTCAAAAGAACCTTGAATTGAGTGACAAGAACATGGAAGCTTCTAGGATGACATTGCACCGTTTTGGTAACACTTCTAGTAGTAGCATTTGGTATGAACTTGCTTATATGGAAGCAAAGGAAAAAGTTAAAAGAGGAGACCGTGTTTGGCAACTTGCTTTTGGTTCTGGTTTTAAGTGTAACAGCGCTGTTTGGCGTTCTATGCGCCGTGTCACTAAGCCCTCTTCTAGGAACCCTTGGCTCGATTGTGTTAACAATTATCCTGTTTCTCTCAATTAATAGTAATATTGTTATTCATCTATCAGTGAAATGAAATTAAGTGTATCTTTAGATTGACAGTGAATATGTAGAATCACAGTGTGTTTCTTAATGATTTTGAAAAAAAGTAACGTGATTTCAACAAATTCACTGTGATTCTAAATATGTGCTAAGACTAGTGTTAGGATGCAATAATGGTAGTTTTAGCTAAGTTGGTCTTTAAATTTTAAGACTAGTTTTTACTTTGTTATTTAAATTCCTGGCTTGTGATAATGTATACAGTACACTGAGGCATATAACATGGAGCCTTTGTATCTCAGTCTATTATGATTTAATTAAAATTTGAAGCTACTTTTTCTTTATCATTAATTCTTGGGGTGTACTATTGCTGAGGCATAACGTTTTTCTACTTTAAAAATATGGACCATATCCTCTTCAAAATATATTAATAATAGGACCATATCAAATTAGGAATAGATAATGGATGACTACATAAAGTCAATAATGCTATTCCTTATAATGCATGTTTTGATTTCCTTTCTTAGTTTTCATCGCCCTGCCTCAACTGCTTTCATCAATTTGAAAGTAGACTTGTAAATTCACAATTTTTTTGTTTTTATTTTTAATTTATCGAATAGTCTAATTGTTAAACTTATATATTTTAAGTGTTTATAAGTGAAAATCTACATATTTAAATATAAATTTTTACATATAATTGTCTTTATCGTTATCAGCTAAGTTATATTTATGATGCACATGTATATATTATTTTAATTATGCCTTACTTGAGGAGTATTTGATTAAATTTTATTAAATTGATTTTAATTAAATGTCACTTGAATATAAAATTATTTTTATATTTAAATACATTCACGTTGTGTATTCATTTTTTGATACTTTAAATTAAAATTTCTTATGTGTGTATTTTAGCCTGTTTTAGTAAATTTGAGATTTGATTAAACGATATTGCAGAAGCAATAAATATTAGTTTTTAACTATAATTGATTTTGGATCTGATTTCAATTTGAGGTGGGAAGCCAAATATATGTTTGTTTGAATCACTTTTGACTTTAACCCCCAAACGTGATTATGAGAGGTTGGAACAAAGAATCAAACATTAGCTTAAAGTTGTCTAGGATTCATAAGTTCCAACTAGCCTTGTATGGGGATCCTGGATGAATATTATCTCAACCATCAATTAACTTATAAAACAAAAAATGAATTACTAGAAAATCCAACTTGCTAACATAAATAATATTGGCTGATTACTATTAGTTAACATGTCCTATACTCAAAACATTATGTTGTACATGCAAAAAGCACCTCTTAACCGTTCAAACAACAATTTAATCAAATTAGTGTGATATAGTAGTATATAAATAAGTCTTTGGACCTTCACCAATTCAACTCATCTCCCAATTACTTTGTCCAAAATCAATTATATATCAATTCAATGGCACACCAAAGTCCCTTAGTAGCATTAATATTGCTAAGTTCAATATTATGTGTAATTAGTACTAGCCAATTTGCAAGCGAGCCTGCCTCAAAATTTTCGAAAATTGAATCCAAAGATAGTGAGCTAGAGCAACAAGCTCAAGATGCCATAATCACAACCGTTGCTGAAGTTACATATGCAAAAGAATTCATGGATTTTCTTCCAAATTTAAAAAGTTTATCTAATTTAAATGGAGAACGTGGTGACAAAGTTACGAAATGTGTTGGAGGATTAACTAATGCAATGAACAATGTTCTTACGGAAGTGGAGAAAATAGAAGTTTCATTGCCTACAATTTCTTGGGGAACCGAGACACTACAAAACGTTGTTGATGTTGTTTTGACTTATAATGCTATATGTGATCATGCACTTGAAGGTGTTGATGGAACTATTAAACTTATGGTTCTACGTAAGATTGATGATGTTGCTTTGGTTACGGGTGATGTCATACTTCGTGTTGCTAAGCTTATATTGCATTAAGGTATTAAGGTCATTGATACAATGAAATCTTAAAATATGGTATATGTAATAAAACTTGATATATGCTTACGTGGAGAATAACACCCGTGTTATTTTTCTTATAGTTCATTCTATGAGAAATATGTCAACCATCTCACATTATTATTAATCAATAAATGAAATTATGATTTTCTTTTATGTTTCTCTATTTATTTGAAGATCAACTAATTATATTTTAATAAGTTTTAAGGACTAGGACTTTGCAAGCACAATCTTTAGTGAATTTCATAATTATTTCAGGTGTCTTTCAGTAAAAGTTAGTTTTTTTAATACAAAACAGAGTTTCATTGTATGAATGATGACAACAAAAGAATGAAGGATGGGAAGTATAGAAATTAAAAATAAAGCTTCCCAAATAGGCATGAATTGAGCAAAATATGACTAGGAAAAACTGAATTGAGCAAAAAAGTATAATTCAATTTATTTGTGGTCCAACTCTGCCGGAAAATGTATTGGGTTAGGACATTGGACAATTGGTCTAGATTCATTTGGCTCAGCCCATAAGCATAGCTTAAACTAGAGTAAAAGTAAAATTAAAGTCTTGATAATTTTCCAAGCTAAGACTTGTACAAGAAGAAGAAAGGATCCGTGTGTTGCTGATATTACATTGAGCTGACACATATTCAATCAGCAAGTCACATCTTAATTTCTAACTATAAAAATTTACAGAGATTAATTTAATTAAATTTTAAAGTACTGATTTGCATATTCACTTGTGGGTATTGTCCAATGTTACGAGACATGAATGAATCCATTTTAGTAAGGTTGGTTTATTTAAGCTTAAAACGATAGTTTTGAAATCATATAAGAAAAGAATTATAAATTAAAGTAAAATAGATATTAACTTTAAAATGTTGGTTTAGTGGACCAAGACAATAGTATCTTGCATTAAAGAAGTTCAAACCCCTATCTTTCTATAGTAATTTGTTAAGTGTTTCAAATCCTAATGTATTTTTGTATCGGGATACCATTCTCCTTACTTTTTATTTTTAAAGAACATTCATAATTAGTGTTTTTAGGAATGACTCAAAGTAACTTTTAAAAATATTAACATTTAAATCTACTATTTATATGTATATATATGAAAATCTTATTTATTTAATAATTACATAATAATTAAATATATTACAACTTAATTAAAACTATATAACAAAACTCATGCATTGCAGGAACTTGTGAATATTGACTGTTGAAATTCACTTTCGAGAGCAAGTGTCTGGCTTGCTTTTGCCTAACTTTCCGTTCCCTTTTTTTTAACACTTCCCCTTCTTTCTGATTTTCATGTTGTTGGCCTTTGAAGATGTCTAAGGAAATAAAGGCTAAGCCTGCATTAACAGAAGAAAACTACCACATCCACGCGGGTTTTCTTTTCTCCTTTTTCTGTCACTCACTCGTAAATTTAAAATGACTGAAAGAGAATTACAAGAATTGTCATTGACATTATTCAATATTACAAGGAGTATATAAATTGTGGAAAAGGGAGTAATGGAAGCAAAAATATTCATCACTCATACTGATGTTGCCTGCCTCTACTAATATTTGCAACACTTATTTATCATCCAAAAAAAGAAGTAAAAATATGGGGTAAGGGAATTATAGTGACAGTGTCCAGTACCCCTAATAAAATGAGTAGCAAAACTTGACTTTATAGAAAACAATCAATCCTTGCAATTGTCACGCTAGCCAATCATCATCCATGCCGTCAATATCTCCAATGTCCATACTGTGTACGCATTGTCATGAAAAAAAATGATTAGTATTATGCGGCATATATACACATTGAAAAGTCCAAAGCTAAGCAAATGAATACTATTGGTCGTAGGAAAAAATATCATATAAAAATTTCGTGTCATTATTTTCTCTTCTTTAATATATTTAATTAATAGATCTTTATAATAAAGAGATGCAAAATTTTCACACGTTATGCGAAAATCTTATATAAGATGCATTCCTGAAACCAAAAAGATATGTAATAAACTTTTTTTTATCAGTTAGACAATTACTATGTGAAAGTACTCTGCCACAATTCACACAGATAAATAGATAAAGTTTCATATTTACAATACAAAACCAGAAACAGACAATTATCATACTAATGCAACGAAAACAAATTACAAGAAAAGTCCATAGGTAACACATCAGATGAATTCTTAGGAAGGCCTGTTTATCAATGATATTAAAATCAATAAGTTGACAAATATAACAAAACTGTTTAACAGAAAGAAAGAAAAAAGAATTTTTAACATTGGTGATGCTGCACATATTAATTATTATTTGAATATAAGACGGTCCTAAATGGATATAATCTCGCAGATAACATGCATCAGAAATCCCTTTGCAAAAAAAACATGCATAAGAAATCCACCGGGCCGCTTCACAAATTATCTGTGGAAGCTTCTTTTCCCACCCGCAACATTTAAAAAATATACTTCCGAAAAGTTACTATTTTTTTCCCCTTTAGAAGTATATTTCCAAACACATGTGGTTTTTTTTTTAGAAGTACCAAGAGATAAAAGTAGCTCTTGTTAACTGTTCCATAAGTCCAGCACCAGAAAACCCGCTTAGAAAGGAAACATATAAAATAAATTTTTGTGTTCACAAACATGACCATTGACCAACAAAAAATTATGCATGATAAACAAAATAATGCCTTGATATAATCTTTAACCGTTTGAATGTTTCACATTAGGCTGTAATAAAGGCCTTCAAAGCTACTCGAGTTCGGCTCAAGATAGAAAAAGAAAACTGTTTCAAAAGACCTGACTTATGCTCCATAACCAAATTTAATTTAACAAAGTCAACTTCAAACAGGACAGACAAACAATTACTATTCAATTATGAATTCCATCAGAACCCAATACACACTTCAGCTTGAGTAGGTTACTTCACATCACAATTTAAATACCATCAGGACAATTAATGAATCTGTTAAGACCCATATAAAGATCATAATTAAATTTCATATAAATTTAGCCCACCAAGAATTAAAATAACAGTGAAGTATATCATCTGATCATGTGGGGTTGAAAAGATGAAATCATTTTTTGTGTGTAAAACAAAGGTGAGACATAATTGAATCTTACTCGCCGTGTTACAAGAAGGATACAACAAACTGCAAACTGACCTGTTCCTTTTCATTAATTAACATAGTAAGAGGCACACAAAAAAAACACTGCATATTAAAAATTATGAAACTTATGACGAACTTACCAAGGTAAAGAAGAATCTTTGATATAATCCTCCGAGCACTGCTCTAGGCAACTATCGTTTGCATTCAACCAAGCTGGAAACTCCAGATGCTGATCCAAATTACGGTATGCATCATTTTCATCCTTGGTTTCAGGTGCACCATGCTCCATGTGTTTTAAGTACTTGAACCAACAAGCTGATTTGACCAAATTCATAGTGTCATTCCATTCCATTTGATATTGATCACCTAATGATCTGATCTCTGCCATAGCCTCATCATCCATGGATTTGTGTAAGCCTTTTGTAACACGAGTTGCATCATGTGAATCAATAGTATCAACCAGTAAAGAAAACCCTTCTACCTGTGATGTTCCAATAGAAGGAACTTCCTGTAAAGGAGGAGAAGAAGAGGTTCCAGATGACTGAGATGAGTAAGAGGAGGAAGAGGAAGATGAGGAGTTATTAAGGTGAACAGTAACATCTAAGTCATTGAAATCGTGAAAATTGAGGTTCAGTCCCAAAGTCTGATTTGGAAGAATGAAATTGGGGTTTTCAGCCAAAAGGGGTGGTGGATCAATTGAGGAAGCAACAGGCCATGTGTAAGAATTTGGAGCTGAAGGAGGTGTATGAGATAAGTATGGATAGGAAAAACCATCTAAGAAGTAACTTGAAGAATTGGTTGTGGTTGTGGTTGTGCATGATGGATAAATTCTGGGATTTCTCCTAGACTTATATCTTCCATCTTGTTCAAAACATGGGTGCTGGTATGAAGGTTGGGATGATAGTGATGGCCTTTGCAGCTGTTCTTGGGGTTCTTGTTGATGTTGCTTCTGCTGTTCACTTGCTTCTTTCATAGCTGCTCTATGAAATTTCAAGGCGGTGACAATTTCCCTCCTAGCCTCAGCCATATTCAGCAACCTTTCTTGATAAGGTTTACTAGTGTGGAGTCTCCTCCTAACTTGTTTTTTATGTTGTTGGGGTTTTGTGGATCTCTGTTTAGCATCCACAACTTTACCATTGTTTCTGGATGATAAATTTTGACCAACAAAGACACCATCATTCACAACAAAATCTTGGCCTTTTGGGTTCATTAAATCTTTTGCTCTAGAGGTGTTTAGTTGTTTCATTAGGCTTTGCATGTATGCACTAGAGAGAGGAGGCTCTTCTTCAAGCTTACAGAGCTTATCTAATTCCATTCCTTTTTTTTTTTTTTTTAATATTCTTGCTTTAAAGAGGATGGACCTCTCATCTATAGTTTGTTTGTTTGGTATCAACTTTGGTGTAAACAGAAATCAGAAGGGAGGTGATGTGTTGGTGGAATCATACGGGTTTTCTCCTACAATTAGAGGGGCAAAGCACACAATGTTGGGGCAGATAGTGATCAGAAGAAAGCTCTGGTCCTCCTGGAAGGTCTCATGAGCGTTATAAATAGTTGGGGACAGTCTAGGGCCTTTAAAATATTTTGGACTTTAGTCTAAAAAAAATATTGGGTTTTTCCTTGTTTTAGCAAAATATGTTTTGTAACCAATTTATTACTTGGTCACTTGGAAAACTCTCCATGGCTAATAATTCACTTCAATAATAATTCAATAAAAACTCTCCATGGCTAATATGTTTTGTAACCAATTTATTACTTGGTGTAAACAGATAAACTCTCCATATCTCACTTCAATAATAATTCACTTCATTTTGGTGAAAAACTCTCCATGGCTAATTTTTTTTATTGGAAAACATAATTAGTACTTTACATTCCAATAATTTTGCAAAGTCTATTTAAAAGTATCTATTCATTGTATCAGTCATGAGACTAATCTCCGCTCAGATGATTAGATCATAGCTGAAAGCTCTTTGTCTATTTCTAAAAGTGTGCTGAAAAGATCGAACTATGATTTTCTTCTACAAATTTAAGATTGTTCTTTCAATTTATTCACACTCATCGAATCTCTAATGGCTAATGGCTTTCTATAACATATTAACATAACAATTTGAATTTCACATTCTAAAAGAACAAAATAAATTAAAAAAACTGACTGTACATAGAAAAATTACATGAAGAGAAATATACCGCCTAAATAGAGAAATAATAAACAGAACTATACAACATAATAACATGTGTAAAGAATTAAAAATGTTAGCATTCCCTTCTAACAAGATGCACCAAAGAATAAAAAAAACATTATAGTACAACATTCTTTTACTCCCTACTTTGTTATTTTTTCAGAATTAGCTAATTAAAACGTATCATAAAAAACGATTTAAAAATGGAAAGAGATCAGTATTTTCTAAAATTCTAAAATCTGAATACAATAAAAAAACAAAATTAAGCAAAAGTTTATATTCTTTCGACTTTCCTACTCTTTATATTTGAAAAGGTAATCACGCCCTTAAGAACTAGTGGCTAATATTTCCCTACTTAAAATGTACTTTTTTATAAACTTAAGTGTAGTTTCTTATGTGTTGTTTTTACTGCTCTGCAATCACAATTAATTAACTGAAATATTTAATCTATGTGGCATATTATAATTGGTGAATAGCGCCAACAGCGCCTATTTTTTTCTTTTTTATTTATTTATATTTCAAGTGGGACATCATTATACAATTGCCCTTAATTAGTTAAGGGGGCCAATACTTCCAAAAAAGCACAGGTGATGGAGAAACCAGCACAGGTAATGTAACATATGGCATATTTTTTTTTTAAGTCTTTTAACGAAAAATGATTCTAATTAAAGTTCAGTTGATAGGTAAATAAAATCAGATTAAAGATTATTTAAATTTAAATTCAAATTTAAAATATTTTAAATCAATTCGTTTTTAACTTAAATTCTTTAAAAACTAATTAAGCTCAACTATTTGGTTTATACGACAAATATTGTGAATGCTGTAAACATGATCCCAAGAAATTCCATAAGGGAACTGACATAGAACAAGCCATATTTGAAGTTATTATCCTACAATATCTATTAACAGCATACCCTAAAAAATCCACACATATTATGCCTAAAAAATCCACTCACATAACTAAACATTCTAAGCAAAGATATTGTTACGAATCAGTTTTTCCCAAACTCGAATATATACAACATGATGCGGACATAGAGATATGATAAATTTTAATCGCCATAGGACAAGACACATCTAAAATACAACACATAAAATTTGTATCAAATTAATATAAAAATTTTAAATTAAAAGAGAATCATGTTTCATAAACGTTAACATTAGTCATGTAGGCATGATAAAATGTATTTTTTACTGATGGTAAATACTAAAATGTTTTTATGAGTTTTAATGATTATGGAATTCTTCACAGTAATATAATAAAATTTCAAAGATATAGCACAGAAAATAATAGATTAGCATTTCAGAGTGTCTAAAATCAAAGCTCTCCTTTTGTAATTTCAAAGTCCACACTTCCCTTCAAACTTCCAAACAAACCTTGAAAATGTGAGGGAATATATATATGTATATACATATATAAACAAAGGCCGAGGGTATTTATGGCAATGAACATTATTGATGTTTTGGTACCTTGTATGCGAGTATTATGGGACCAATCTTCTAAAGCGTCAGCAAGAGCCTATGCAAAATGGCTGAAGAATATCCACTAGCGTTATAACCGTGTCTTATACTTTCCAAATGTTGCATGATACGAGAGAAACTCCAAATTTTTTGTATAAACAAGTTGAAGATCATTTAGTCTATTCAGGGAAACAAAGAACTTGGACCTCTTGAAACGCATAGTCTATTAAAAACAAAAACAACCCATCCCTATTTCATTCACCTCCGCCTTCCTTTCAATTATACCTGTGTTTAGATTCCCTGTTGTCACTACGTTATAGATTTTGATCGTCCAAAATATTTAAAATATCTGAAATCAATGATTAATATTGATATTGATTACCGAAAAGAAAGTTGCTTTTACATTTTATATATTATATTAACTATGTATAAGATTGGTAGTTGTTATTACTGTTAAAATTCAAAGTAAATGTTAAAAGATAGAAAAATATATCAATGGTATTTTGATATTATCTTAAAGTATCTTTGATTACCTTTTAGAATTAATTTCCACATTTGTTAGTGAATATCATAATTCAATCAATTAGAATTAGGAGTGCAATTCTAACAATACTACTAAAGGTTAGTGAAAGTCTTTTGTATCATCTATCATATGAAAACATAATAACATTTCAAATAATTTATTCTTTCTCTTCTCTCTTTATCATAATCCCTATAATTCAATATAGTATCAGATGAAGTTTGGTCATCTGAACAGAGGGGGGAATATATTTAGAATCAAAACATGAAATTTCTTTAATTTTTTTACTTATGCTCCGTTCTAAAGTTTGGAGGGGAAAAAAAATCTTACACGTTATCTAAAAGAACGATTTTGTATAAGAGAGGATTTATATTTAATATTTTTTAATTTTTAGAGTATTATAATAATATGAAAAGGATTTCAAGAAATGATTTAAACACTCCAAAAAAAAATTCTTTAACATGTTTTTTTAATGCCACAAATCAATAAATTGTGTTTTATGGAAAAAAAAAAAAAAATTCTCAAACCTTTAATCTTTCAAATCTCTTTCTTCGTTGTCATTTTTTCTTACATTTTCCCAAAGTTTTCTTTCTCCTAAACTCCCTCTTACAATAAAATTAGTCATCTCAAAGAATTATGAATCCTTTTCACCCTTTTACAATGAGTTGAATAGTAAAAAATTAGTTGATCACTTGAGGTTGAAGCAATTCCTCTTTAGTGTGCGTTTGAATTCACAAACTAAATTACAGTGGCAGTATGATTTTGATAAAATTACAAAATGTAAAATCATAATGACCATCGGCGGTTGGACTCGGTTAAGGCAAAGTCAGCAGTGATTCAATCAGCCACTTAATGGTTAATAATAGCAGTAGTAATTATAGAAAAACTAATATTGGTCGATAGACCTGAGTGTCAGAAAAACTAGTTGAAAATGTTGTTGTCCTAATAATGTAACCTCTGAACATGATCACCCCAAAGAGAAGCCGTGACATTTGACATAAAAGACAACCATACAACTTGCAGGAAATTCAACCGTGCCATACATCCCACATACTACTAGTAACTTTATATATAAATAAAATACTAAAATAATCACTTGCTGACCTAAAAATCGTTGTTTAGTCAAATTAGTATTATCAATATCAGGATAAAAATTCACATTCCGGTTATTAAACACATTGTTATTAAGTAGTGAATTTCTCCTAGTCTAACAGAAGATTGAATTTCCAATATGAGCATCAAACAAGGAATTCATGACCAAAAAAATGCCTAATCGATCTAGAAAAATTAAGATCAAGCTATGATAATAACAAGAGCAAAAAGCTAATCTGAATACCTAATTTATATTTAAGCATATAAAATAAAATAAAATAAAATAATAATAAAAGTATAGTGATGGAAAAATAGAATGCGTATGAGAGAGAGGAAGAGAAACAGGCCTGTGGTGTTGCAGTGGATAACTCCCAAGTTGGATTGGATGAGTGTGTGTGTCTTCTTTTGAGTTGCTGAGATTGCGATGAGAGAGAGAGAGAGAGAGAGAGAGGGGGGAATGAATTTGGGCCAATCCCGGCGCACAATAGTGCAGATAGATTTAAAGCGTTTTTGACGAATCACACCTTCCTTCCTTCCTTTTCCTTCCCCTCTTTCTATTTTTCTGCCTTCCATTCAAAATAAAACATCACTAACATTCTACTTCCTATTAATTCATTAATACTTAATATTAATTAATTTAACATTTAATTATTCATTTATTATTTTAAATAGTAGTATAAATAAAACATTATTTTTAGTCCAACTTCAATCCTCTCTTAAGAAAATGAAAATAAATATTTATGTATTTGCATACGTGATTGATTACTTTGTACTACGGTTAATTTTATAATATTATATTATTTAAAAGTTTGAGTGAAAAATAATGTGTATAATTAATATAAATTAGTTTTATACTTAAGTCTAATAAAAATAAAGTATAATATCTAAAAATAAAAATAGAGTGTGGTGATTTTTTTCTAAAAAAAGTACAATATCGGTAAAATTATTTTATACGGTTAATACGTAATTACACTTTAAAATTTTATCAAAGTCGTAAAACTATTCAAACTTAAAATTTTTCATCATTCAAAAGTATATAATATCATATTCTCAATGTATTTGTAAAAACATTATATTAATATATGTATAGAGAGAGGGATGATGTATGGATATTATCATATAAAATATAAGAATATTATTTAGGATAAAATGTTTCCTGCCACTATTAAAAGGGATTAAGAAGTCTGACAACGTGAGAATTAGGCATAAATATTTCCTGGGAACAATTTTTCATTCCCTTGAAACAGACATCAGTCTCTGGATTATTGGAAATATCTTTAGAATCTATGAAACAAACGCAACTTAAGTTAAAATTGTCTCAAAGATATATGTAAATTGGTTGTTAATTTTATTTTCGAATAATAATAATTTTTTTTTAAAAAAGTTTGATTAGTTTGATGGAGGGGTCGTGCCCCCCTCGTGCGCCCGTGCCGTGCGTGGGACCAGCAAGTACAGGTGCTGACGGATACGATGCGACGACTCAAAAAAAATCAAACGGCTAACGTGCTTCCATGGCAATGCCACGTTGCCTGAGGTTCTAGGATTGAAGTTGCCACGTGGGAAGATCAGAAAAATAATTACCGGTACCCTTCCTTTGCAATTTGCATTTTTCTCATGTATCAGGAATTTACTCCAAAAGAAAAATAGGTAGTCACATATATTTTTGCTTCAAAGTGATCAAAAAGGAAGTTGTATGTTCGATTTACATCTTTAGTAAAATATAATAATATTAAATGGCTTCTTTCCTCTACCAACACACAGTATAGTTTAAAAATTATTGAAATTTTTAATTGATTCGAGGAATTTATTTACAGAGAAGATATATTATATATTTATTTTTTGTTTTTATTGAAAATGCATTAATCAAATCACTTAATATGTCTTGAGAATGAAGAGAATAAAAAATCTCTACTTTCACAAGTCGTTAGAGTTTTTAACAATTTTCAATTAAAAATTTAGGGTAAACCACTTGTCAAGAATTTATCCTTAAATGTAACATGCATATGGCAAGTTAAATATTCGTCTCAAAAGGCTCAGGTGTCAAAGGGGGGACCAGTTGGTACAGAAAAGCTAATAATAAAAATTGCTCCAATGGAAATAAGGACATTTATTGTCAATTTCAAGCTCTAAAGGTGCATTCAATTAAGGCAACCGTTGAATTGTTACTCAACTACGATATTTGTGTTGCTCCAAGTAAAGCTAGCAAAGACAACATTCCAAGCTTGTCAAATAATTAATTGAAAAGCGCATTCAAATTTTTGTTACTTTTCATTAGCAGCATAAATCCTCTCGAGGCTAATCATTTTTTAGAATAGTTTTGGTAAAAAAAATGATTAGTGGGTTTAGTCAGGGTATCTTATCAAAACATTTCAGTTTGCATGGATGGTGTAAAGCGTATTTGTTATGTAATTTTCAGATTCAATAATTAGATGAATTTACTAGCAATGTTTCTCACGCCAAAATGTTAACAAATTAATGTCAAGCCTAACACTATGTTTGATATTTCTTTAAGTGTTAATAAGCCAACGCAGTGGTGGATTGGTAAAGAAATATAAACTGGTATCATTTATTTTTTGTTACTAATGATAAGTTCAAGTGTTTCAAAAAATATAAATTACTAAAATGTTACTAATAATACTTTAATGTGTTACTTAAGCTTTTTTTAGTAACATAGGCTTTAGCTAACACTTGATGAAGTTAGTAAATTTAAATAGTAACAATTTTCTTAATTTAGTAAAAAAATTTCAAATGTTACTAAACATAAAATATGTTGTAGTGATGCTACCAATACCTATTCTTTTGTTGTTAAAAAAACATGTTACTTATTTCTCATATGCATATAACAAAATATCCAGAAATGCATCTACATGACTAAATATATATAAAGATGTTCGTAGTAAA
>JBBPBR010000004.1:71990114-72005774 GCA_037974775.1 Cicer pinnatifidum
AATCTAATTCGTAAAAGTATATATATATATATATATAGTTGATTATCAAATAAATATGATTTTTAATAAAAAAATATATAAAAATATTAGTCATTAATTATTTTAATACATTTATAGTGAAATAAAATATTAAGTATTAAAAATTTATACCAATTCAAAATTACAATAAAATTATAGAAAAATTATATATAAAGTAATAATATTCAACACAACAATAACATTCATCAACCAATCAATCTCTTGAGTTTTTAATTTATATAAAATTTTACTATTTTATTTTTAATTACTATAAAAAATTTCGTAATATTTTGCTCCCAAAATTTTCCATTTCCATTTTAAGTTGAAACAATTTGGGAGGATTTTAGATTGATTGATGTAGAGTAATATTTTCTCGAATGATGCTTTTGCTCACACCCAACAATTATTTAGTTATTTAAATGCATCACATGGATATATATAATTGTTATCTCAATTATATCAACATTAAAAAAATATCACTTAATGTTCAAATTTTTCTAATAAATTTATTAAATAATAATAATAATAATAAAATAAAATTTTGAATGATTGCTATGATGCTATCTAATCAACTATATACTATATGATTATGTGGATTATTTAAAAAACTCAAAAACAATGTAATTTTTCGTTATCAAGATTTCAACTATATCAAATTCTTAAGAGCATGCAAATTATTTGTTGCAATGATGACTCAAATCAAAGTGCAAAATATGAGTTAAAATAGTGGTGTGCTGAGATACTTCCATTAATTTGTCTTGATATTTTCATTGCGTGGTCGTGCTTGTTTTTCTCTTTTATACTTGATTTTTGTATTTGACTTCAATATAATCCATCTGCTTGAAATGAGAAAAAGAAGACGTAAATTATTGAAAACAAATTAGAACTAAATTTTTTAAAAATTGTTTTATATTATGTTTATGTAAGAATATGATAAATAATTATTGAATAAAAATGTATTAAATAATTTTACATAGTTAGTCCACCTTCATTAAACTCATTTGAGATACACCTTGTACTTTGTAAATTAAATAGTTTGGCTTGTTTTTTTGTTAAAAAAAAACCACCTAGAATGTAGTGGAACATAGTACATCCCAAGTTGCCTTAAGAAAAGAACATCGATACTAAGTGAAACGGACTGTACATATGACGTTAATCCAACAAAGCCCGTTTATTAAGGATGCATGTTGTCCAAAGCGATAACCATGCTTTCAGGAGCTCTTAAGTGATGATCGTTTCTTTAATCAAATCAAGCAATCGTCTATTTTTTAGACTCAATATTTTATGAAATCTTAACAATTCCTTTTTTGACGTTGGTATAACTGTCAATGATTAAGATATGTACGAAATTAATATCTATATGCTATATATGATTGTATGACTATATCTTGTTATTTTAATTTGTAAATACAAAATTCCTTTACCATACACGTACTGTCAACATCGATTGTGTTGGATCCCACCCAAGCACTTCGTGTGCTTATTCATAAGTTCTACCATCAAATTACCCTACCTCAACAGTCTTCGACATTAAAAAGAGAGAGTTGTGTTATTTTTAACACAAAGATCTAACATAAAAATGACACTAAAATAATTAGTTAATAAAGTTTAAATATATAGTTAAGTATATTATGCTAATGATTAATAAGTTCATTAAATGATGAAATTATTTAATCATTCACTAAATTATTAATCATGTATTTTACTGTAATAATTAATCATGATTTTCAAATATTTGGTTGTATATAATTTTAAACGTAAGAAATATATATAGTTAATTACATTTAAATTTATGGTTAATTAGATTTGATGAACAATTAATTAACTTCAACCCTTTTTATTTATTAATCATTTACTAATTAAATGTAATTAATTGATTTGTACTGCTGTTAATTTTTAATATTGATTTTAAATATAAAAATAATTTTATTTTCTAAAAATATCAATTTTGTGTTTTTGTAAACCCACGTGGACTCAGTCTGAGTGTCCGACTCATATAAATATTTTAACTTCTAAATATGATTTGTGACACGTCATAAACTTTTTTTTTTACACATAAATTTTAAATTTATAGAATTTTGATACAATTTATTAACCTACTTAAATATTTATTTTATATTTAACTTTATACCACACCATCAAAGCGCAGGTCGGACCAGTCCACATGATCTAATATATTAGTTATATAGTATCAATGATTAAAATGATTAGATGTCAGACAATTAGAGTTACATAATACAATTACAATGTTTTCACAAGTCTTGGGATCGAATTCCAAAATTTTAACCTTAAGACCTATTTCCATGTACCACCCTATTGTAGGCGCGTGAATACACTTTGGAAAGGGCGGGGAACAGCAATGGCTTCTTCTTGGATTTAAAAAAATCCAAAGTTTCCACAAACATCCATTTTCTCTCTCTCTTCAATTCCATGATTACTTGAAACTGTTCTTTTCTTTTTTGGGAAAACGAGCAACAAACATCATCGGATATAAACGATTTGGTTTGTTTAATCAACACCTGAGGGTTTTCTTCAATCATTTTTAACCTTCTAAATGCACTTGGATTTCTATCTTCTTCAAAATATTTTATTGAAGTTTGTTCCTTTGTACCTCAAATTTACAATCACATACTGCTCTCTCTATACTTAACTTCTTCATGCATTTGACATTTTAACTTCATAGTTGAAGAGATTCATCAGAATATCAAATCCGTAGAGAAAGAGTTTTGGAACTTGTCAACCTGTGAAAGTCTTTCATAAGGTTAGCTTAGCTTAATTGTGAGCTCTTCAGTTATAGGTATGTTTAGATTAACTTAATTGAGCTTATCCGTTGGCATAAGCATTTCAGAGACTCTCTGAGACAATTTCTGGATACAATTTATGATACCTAAGTAGACTATTTTCAGCTTATTTTCATAAGCTCTCTATGGTAGTTCATAGCTTATGAAACAAGTCTGGCTTATTTTATCATTTTTTATAGAAATAACTTATACATAAACACTAAACACTTAAGTTAAAAGTGATTAATTAAGTTGTTTATTCAAACATGTCCTATAAATGTTTATTCTGTTTCAGTGACTTGTTGAAATTTGGACCAGTACTTCTTGGAGTGCCATTGAAATGAATTGAAATCAAAAGTTGTGTATTATAGAAAAGAGGATATACTATGGAGAAAGAGTGTCTTGAGGATATTATGGACATTGAAGTCCTCAATTCAATGTGGCCAGAAGATATTGGAACTGATGCTGGAAAACAGTTCAACATAGAAAAGCCAGGAAGTGATCAAGACATGTTAGAAGAAGTAATAATCATAGAAGAACCAACTATAGCCGATTTCAAGCGTCTCATAGAACTAACAAATTTCACAGAAAAGGGTTCTTCTCAGTTAGCTTATCTTATGAAACATTGGGAGTATAAGCAAGCGAACGCCGCACGTCTTCTAAGAGAAGAACTCGACAACCTAAGCAAACAAAGGCAAGATGTAGAGCTAAGGAAGTTGGAGATATTGGAAGAGCATAGGTTTGAGGAAGAAAGATATGGTGGCGATAAACGACCGGTTTCTATATTGGATGACATTTATGATATATGGCAACAAGATGTACCTTGCAGGAAAAGTAATGTTGTTCAAAACAAGAGAATTGAAATTGATGCTGAGTATGATACTGTTGTGTACTGGAAACAGCGAGCGATGCACTTGGAAAAGCTTTTGGAGGCTAGTGTTCAAAGAGAAGAGACACTTGAACAAAAGTTGCAAGAAAGTATCAAGAATATTGAAAGACAGTCATCACCCGTTGAAGAACTGTCACAGATTCTAAAGAGAGCTGATAATTTCTTGCATTTCATACTCCAAAATGCTCCTGTTGTTATAGGCCATCAGGTATATTAACCATTTAGTATCGAGTTTATTTTTGTACGTATCTGAAATAATTGCATACTAACAACTACCATTTGTCTATAAAGAAAAGTCATTAGCATATATTTGACAACTGATTTTCTTGATGAATTTTCACTCCAGGACAAAGAGTTGCGTTATCGCTTTATCTATAATCACTTTCCAAGTTTACAAGAGGAGGTAGTGATTTGTTGTTGAAGCTATTCTTCTTGCAAGGTTTATATGATTCATGATACATCAAAAGAAACTTATTTCCTTTTTCTCTAAGTTCTTTCAAAAAGGATTTTAAGCATGCTGAAATATTCCAACTCTTCAACTTACTCATCAATTTTCAGGACATCATAGGAAAAACAGATATCGAAATATTCACAGGATCTGGTGTTAAGGAGAATCAAGATTTTAAAAGAGAAGTTTTGGAAAAAGGATTGCCTGCAAAAAGGGAAATCACTTTTGAGACAGAACTATTTGGATCAAAGACATTCTTGATTTATGTAGAACCTGTTTTCAGCAAGGCTGGGGAAACAATTGGAATCAATTACATGGGAATGGATGTAACAGATCAGGTAAATGTTATTTTTGACTTCTCGTCCATTGATTTGAAATCGAATGGCTCAGATAACATATTCACTAAATCAGTTTGAAACAATCTATTTCATTACTTGCATGTATACTTATGTTTCTTGAAAAATGCAGGTGAGAAAAAGAGAAAGGATGGCAAAGATTAGGGAAGAGATTGCTGTTCAGAAAGCCAAGGAAACAGAACTGAATAAAACCATTCACATTACAGGTTATTCACTCACTCAAATCTCCTTTATCAAATTAATTAGCTTTTGCAGCAAGAAAGCTTATTATTTTGTCCCTACCATTTTAATAGAGGAAACTATGAGAGCAAAACAAATGCTGGCAACAATGTCACATGAGATAAGATCACCATTGTCTGGAGTTGTTAGCATGGCTGAAATCCTTTCCACCACAAAACTTGATAGGGAACAAAGACAGCTCTTGGATGTCATGTTATCATCAGGAGATTTGGTCCTTCAACTTATAAATGACATACTTGATCTTTCCAAGGTTGAGTCAGGTTGGAAATCTATCCTCGTTTCAAGCTCTTATAAGTTGTGTAAACCGTCCATGAGGTTTCTCTCAATAATAAAAGTTTGACCTTGTAACCTTGAGGGACAAAGTTCAAATCTCAGAAAAATTGTAAAATGACCATTAATGTCACTACAATTAATAATAATATAGTTTTATCTAAACTTGAGAATTATATAAACTAATTCCTATCTCCAAAAATCATGACTTTGTGTAGGAGTTATGAAGTTGGAAGCTACCAAATTTCGACCGAGAGAAGTAGTAAAGCATGTGCTTCAAACAGCTGCAGCATCATTGCAGAAAATCTTAACATTAGAAGGACATGTAGCAGATGATGTACCGATCGAGGTGAGGACATAATTAACAAATGCATGATTGTAACTGTTACTATGTGTACTATATAGCCATGACTTCAAAACATAAAGCATGTTTTCAACTGATAAGTGCTGATTAAATTACTGTTCATCTGATTTTTGCATAAGTGCAGGTCATTGGTGATGTTTTAAGAATTCGGCAAATTCTCACAAATTTAATCAGGTACTAAATTTTATGTAATTGGGGCAGTCTCAAACTTTGCAACAATTGTTGTAGTTAGCCACAAGCAATGCTTAATTAGTACTTTATTTTGTCATTTGGTTGCACATAATATTGAAATTGTGTAAGTAAAAGATTTTTTTTTATATAATTAATGTGTTTCTGTTGTTCTGCACTTAACTTTTATAATATTTTGCAGCAATTCCATCAAGTTTACTCATGAAGGAAAAGTTGGGATAAACCTTTATGTTGTTCAAGAGCCAACTTTTACAAAAGATGAAGGAACACTAAAGATTACTTCAGGCCATTCAACTATTTCTGTGAATGTAGTGAAAGAAGAAAGATACCTCTCAACAACACCTCAAAATCATGGATTTAATGATGAGTGTAGATCTCCGGTTAAAAGCGAATGCTCAATGAACGGAGACACCGAGGATCAACATCACTCAACAGAAACAATAGTGTGGATACGTTGCGATGTATATGATACAGGAATTGGAATACCAGGTATCTACTATCACTACTATGTAGTATAGTAGAACTTTATATTTGACCTTAATCTGTATTCTTTTGTTTGTCTAGAATTCTATTTTGTATTCACAAGTTTGACTATTCTTGCAGAAAAAAGTACTCAACTAATGAATAATTTTTCTATGTTATAATGTGACAGAAAATGCAATACATAGTTTATTTAAAAGGTACATGCAAGTCAGTGTAGACCATGCTCGAAAATACGGTGGCACCGGGCTAGGACTAGCAATATGCAAACACCTGGTAAACTTTCTTGTGTATTTAGTTACATGGTGATGGATACATAATTGATTTTCTTCTATATAAAATGTTCATAGTGAAAATACAAGTGTTTGATTTCTATGAAACAAAAATACTGTCTCAAAATCTCAATTGGACGAAATTGATAAAATGTAACTTCTACATAGAGTTGAAAAGCTTACAGTAAATTTCACAACAATCTTTTTTTGAGTTAATCAATTCATTTGTTTTCTTCACTTGCTAAATTGCAACATTTATTTACACTTTGCATAGGTTGAGTTGATGGGGGGTCGTCTAACAGTGTCTAGCAAAGAACAGCATGGTTCTACCTTCACATTCGTACTACCATACAAGTTCTCAACAGCTTGTGATAGTTCTGATTACTCAGATGAGCTCTCAGACATGGAGCATAATGATGCAGCTTCTGATGATACAGCAGAATGTTTCTTCCAATTCCAACCACCAACTTTAGGCTCTCTATTCACGTCTAATGGAACAAACAGAACTCACAAATTATTGCCACATAAATTTACTGGATTTTCTGAGAGTTCATTCTCATTTCCCTCTACTTCTAATGACAACATATCAAAAGGGTCATGTTCAGTTGATGGTTCATCTTCAGTGGTTGATGCTTCAGATATGTTTGAATCAGCTAGTTCATCTTGTCACACCCCAGAAATAAAGCACCAATTTTTGAAAAAGCATTCATATAATGCTCACGGTAATGCAGACACAACTAATCAATGTGTTACTAGCAGTAGTAAATCAGAAGTAACCAAATCCATATCAAAAAAGCCTAAGATCCTTCTTGTTGAAGATAACAAAATTAATGTCATGGTGACACAATCTATGATGAAGCAGTTGGGTCATAACATCGATGTTGTCAATAATGGAGCAGAAGCCGTGTGTGCGGTTCAACGCTGTACTTATGACCTGGTTCTGATGGTAAGTTAAGGATCTCGGAATTGTATCTTTTTACATTTTCTCTCCATGCATAATTTGCTTTATTTCATGACAATTTAATTGTGCTAAAAGCTTCAGCAATGCTGCTTAATGATATATATTATGATCAATGTAGCACTGACACTTCTAAGTGAATGCATGTCTGGTGGCTAATATAAATGACTCTGATACGCGTGATTATATTCAATAACTTTTATTTTCCCAAATTATTACTAGTGTCTACGTGTCAGTGTCGTAATACTTGTGCCTATGCCCGTTCCTATGTTAGATTTTTCCTATTTGTACATCTCATTTGATAGTTTCACTTTCACAGGATGTCTGTATGCCAGTTATGAATGGTCTTCAAGCAACAAAACTGATTAGGACTTTTGAGGAGACAGGAAATTGGGATGCTGCAAGAAATGCTGGAATTAAGCAAAGTCTATCAGATCAAGATTATGAATGTTTTGTTCCATCTACAAAGCGGATCCCAATTGTTGCGGTAAGAATTAGTATTGCTTCCACTCTCTTCAGTAACTACATCTTGTCTAGAAAATAACTGTCATCTTTTAAGTTGTTTATTTTATTAACTATTATAAAAAAAGAAAAACGATTAGCATACTACAAAAAAATTCCATCCTTAATATATTTTTTTTTTCAGAAATTGTGAATTTCCGTTGGGAAGTAAATAATAATTGTCTTATATGAATGCAGATGACAGCAAATGCTTTATCAGACAGTGCTGAAGAGTGTTTTGCTAATGGTATGGACTCATTTGTGTCAAAACCTGTGAGTTTCCAAAAATTGAGAGACTGTATTGAACAATACCTAAAGTGTTAAGAATAAGAATTTAGGAAAGTTTTGTAATGAAGAGTCTGCATAGTAGTTATTCTGAGTTTCTTAGATTTGTCTTCTTCATTTTCATTTTTTTCCATATTGATTAATCTACACAAGGTAAGTTGAAAATGCACAAGTAACAAAATACTATCTCAAGTACTATAAAAAGAGTAATGGTAATAATTAGCTACATTTTCTCTATGTCATCATCAAGTTCATTTCCATATGGACTAAATATCACCATGCCCAAAAATATAAGGGGCAATTTTTATATCTTGATTATAAGCTATCACAAGAGATACAAAATTAATCTTAAACTAATACAATTTTATGGAGTATAATGTTACAATTGTAGATGGTATCATGTTTCTTGAGAGTTAATTTCACAATTGTTCACAATGACAACTTCTTCATTAGTAATATGCGCGACATCAATTTCTGTGTTTTGACAATGATTAATATCACTATGTTTTGGACTCAAATCGCCATAAACAGAAAAGTTTGATTCAGTTTGACTAGATGGACTAGGTGGACAATGTGTACCTGGAGAGGCCTCAACTACACCTAAATCATCATGATGTGCACCAATGCTTTCATTTTTATTTTCAATCAGTTTACTTTTCTTGAATGTGTGACTGTCCAAGTCTCTTTGATCAAATATCCTTGCCAAAACTTTAATACTTCTCCATATTGAAGTACTTGTAGTATTGTGTAACCAAATATGTTTGTGCTGATATAGAAATGTCACAACAAAGATTAGGAGTGCTAATAAGGAAGATATCCATGCAATGAGAAATAGACCCCAAAAGCTTTCGAGGCCAAGACGGTTGTTAGATGAAATTTCTGCACTAGAATCTTGGCAAGTACTTTGCTTGAACCATGCATTTTCAATTGTTTTCATTTTGTCTCCCTGAGTCACATTTAAGATTGCCCTTGAAATGTCAGCTACAAGAGGTGAACCTTTTGGGAATGCCTACAAATTCAATCCAAAAAGTCAATTTAGTATTCACTAGACAAAATTAATGATAATAGGTTTAAATAAACATCTCTAATTCCTCTATTTTGCCTCATTGACGATTTATTCCCAAAGGGAAAACAAGAGTATGGCGAAATTGGTAGACAATGCGGACTTAATAGGATTGAGCCTTGGTATGGAAACTTACCAAGTGAAAACTTTCTACGGTTTTAAAATGATTGACTTTTTCCTCACTTGTACATGATGTTGAGGCTGAATTTCAAGGAAGTGGCATGTGAAATATTTATGTGGTAACTCAGTCGATGATACAACATTCTCTAAATGGATTCTTCTTACTTCAAAACTAATTTATATTTCTTGAAAATGTACATTAGTCTCTATCAAAAAGTAACTGAATTTAATTGTAAATATTGTCTCAATAAATTCTCTTTTAACTCATTTTTATGTCATCCACTCAGTTATCACATTAGTATCTCACTTGTCATATCATCAAAATTATAAGCCACACAAAATAGGAAAACCAAAACTACATTTAAGTAAAAATAATAATAATATTATTATTATTAGAGAGAGAACACAACTTACATAGCCAAAACCACCGGTTTTAAATCTTGGTTCAACCATGACATACTTTGAACAACTATAAGTTCCAAGAAAGTGGTTAACATATGGAACTTCATCAAAAGCAGCATCAATGCCACCATTTACAGTTCCTTTTATGAAAAGCTCATTACATTCTTCAGGGGATTGATAAGTTATGAGCTGTGAATCTTGGAAACCTAAGTTCTTCAAGATTCCATAAACAAAAGAACCGTTGAGATAGCCAACATTCATCTTGTTCTTAAGAAGTTGATTGAAATCTGTAATAGCTGGACTTAGTTCTTCAACTGTTAAGAGTGAAGTCAAGCTTGCAGTGTAACTTTGAACCAAAATTAGAACCACAAAAACCCATACTATCACCACAAATCTACCCAAGTTGCTCATCACTTTCTCTCCTGTGATCAATATGAGATAGTTATCATTAAGACTCAATTTTGATAAACATCTTAATTAAATTTTTTATGTATACAGTATTTTTATATGAAAAGGTAAAAGGTTTATGCATGTTTGATGAATGACACTTACTATGAGCATAGACCATAGTTGAGAAAGAAAACCATAAGCTTGTGCCAATCTGATGAGAGAGTGGTCCTCTAAAATCGTTGTTTATTCGATGTTCAAGGACCCATACAACAAATCCAATGAATACAAATGAACAAGCCGATGTTACCCAAAGATCCCATGTCAGTGGCTTCAAAAAAGCCCATGCATTTTTCTTTCTCTTGTTTTTCAGTGATACAACCATTGTCACACCAGATTCTGTGTATGGCATTGTGAAATCAACACACTTTGACCTGTTAGTCATTATTGTTATATCCCCCACTACTGCATCGAACTTCTGTAAATCCAAAATCACTTTTTTTTAATTAATTTCATTAAAAAATTAATCAATATATAATGTCCATGTGAAAGTTTTAAATAAAGGTCCACAACTACATATAGTATTGTCATCAAGAGTTTTTATGTTACTACGAGTGACTGCAAGTTTCTATCATAACAAAGATTGTGATATGGCCATAAGAAATGCTGAATGAAAGAATCGTTGACATTTATAAGAGGAGACTTAAGAAAATATACGAAAGAAGAGAGAGAGTACCCCATTGCAAAGTTGAGTGATCAACTCATCATAAGTTCCTGCCATCTCACCATCAGGCTTTTCAAATGGAACAAATTCATATGGTAGAAAGGCATAAGGCAACACTTCCAACACAGCTTTGAAGACTTCAATACAGAAACCAGTGACTTGTGTTGAATTGGTATTATTATCATGTATTATTTTCACAAATTCAGTGTAGTTTTCTCCATTTTTAAATGGAACACCTATCTTCAACTTCTTTCCAATAGCTGGAATTTCCCATCCCTTTGGAACATAATGCGTATCCCCTGGCCATATGATTGATCCAATATCATTTTTAGAAAAAGAATATGTGCTATTGTTTATGTCTTTTGTGTCCAAATTTTTAGTCAACCCTTTATGTGGTGTCCAATATCCAACCTTCTTTTCCCCATCACCCATCACGTTAATTATCTCATATATTGATACATTTAACTTCCCACCAACAATATTAAAATCACCCCCAAGTCCATTAAATGTAATGTTGGACAAAGCCTCACTCAATTTCTCACCATTTTGTTGACCAATTCCAACATTCTCAATAGCCATTGCTAATGATGTAGTAGCATCATAAGCCCATATTCCAAAAACGTTCAAATTTGTGTCAAAAAGTGTTGGATTATCACTTACAAATTTTCTTTTCCATCTAGCTCTAAAATCTTCAAGCTTTTTTGTTCTTGGAATATAAGGCCTAACACCTAATACACCTTCCATTGATTCCTTCTCCAAAAAATTCAATGAATTGAATAAGTTAACCATACTATCGGTTACTATCCAAACATAGCCTTGACTCATCATTCCAATTTTTCTAGCTAAGGTAAACAATCGAGAGCCAAGATTTGGTGACATATGCACAACAAATATTTTTGTTGATATAGTAGTCATTAATTTATAAAGCTCTTCAATGATAACTTCATCCTTGGCTGAAATTGAAATTGCACTAAGATATGGAACTCTAATATAAGCTTGTTGAAGAGCATTGGTTAAGTTAGGAATGAGTCCTTGACCAAAACTATTGTCTATGTAAATGGGAACTACTTCTTTCCAACCAAAAGCTTGGATAATTGTGGTGATAGCTTTTACTTGAGATGAATCATTTTGTGATATTTGGAAAAAATATGGACTTTGAAGTGATGTAAGTGAAGGGCTTGTTGCTGAAAATGTTACAATGGGTATGTGAGCTTTGTCTCCAAGTTGAAGCACAAAATTTGCTTCCATTGTTGTTGTTGGTCCAATGATGGCTTGCACTTCCTCATTTTTTATGAGATCGATGGCTGTTTATCATCAAAACCACACATTCAATGATTATTAGTTTTCAATATTATTATAAAACATTTGCATTGTTTTGCTTTATTTTTTTAGTTGCAATTTTGTTATCATGTATATTACTACTACATTCCAAATCTTTCTTAGTTTAAGTTTTTTACACACAATTTAAAAAGTCTTTAATTTTTTTTAATAATTATTCATTATTATGCAAATTCTTATTTTTATATAAAAGCTACTAGCATAAATCGATCTCAACATAAAAAATGTCGTAAACATAAATTATCTTAATACATCAAGACAATGAGATTTTGAAAATACGTCTTATTTGAATCTATAGTAATATATTTTTGATATTTTAAACATTTCAAATAAGTCACTGTCAAATATTATTCACATTCATTCTTTTATCAAAATTTGTAGATTAAAGTTGTTTCATCGTTACGTCATTATCTATTTGGCCTACATAATTTACAATTTACTTCCAATACGATCCCTACTTAACATTCCTATCAAATTTGCAAAGTCCAATGATGCCCCAAACAAGTAGGATTTTATAAAAGCCAAATGCAAATTAGTCTAAAGAAAGATGATCCAACACATTCAAAACCATATATAAACTTTATTTTAAAAAAATATCACACAAAATCAATTAAATTATTGAATAAATAATTTTTTATTTATTTTAAAATGTCTAAAAAATAAATTTTAAACAAAAATTTAATAAAATTAGTGTATTTTGAGTTAAAAAAATATCGCCTCTTTTTTAGATCAAATAAAAAAATGTTTTCTTTTATATTTGGTGAAGATGTCAATATATTTTGAGTTGGGCAGCCGAAGAAAAAAAAAATGAGTGGATGATATTGATATAAAAGATGCAGTGGCCTAAATCTAAAAATAAGTCAAAGTTTAAACATATATAAAGCACGCAGTTTATATCCGAACAAAACGGAGAGAGAATAAGGTAAATAGACGACAACATGTGCGCTGTAAGCTATGAAAAATGTTTTGGACTCACGTATATATCTCTTTACTACTAGTATGTACCAATTCTATTATTGATTCAAAGGTTTTTTTGGCACATTTATGTCAGAATTGAAAATAAAATATAAATAAAAAATATATTTAAAAAGTTGTATTTAATTAAATTTTTATAAGAAATGAGCGTGTTTTTTTTAATTGACAAAAAATTCATACATAATTTTAATATTTTAAGTTTAAATCCAGAATATAATATTTAACTTAAGAGTACTATTTTGTCTCTTAATTAGTTAGGTCATAAAGATAAATACTGAGTTTTATAATACAATTGATATATATCCTTTAAATTTCATTCTAGACGAATTAATTATAATACAATTCAAATCTCCGATGGTTGACTTTACAAATTTTCTATTAATTTAAGAGCTACAGCATGTAGATTTGAGATGTTGACAGTAGATATACACTTTGTTGATTATGAGATCTTGTTCGACCAGCTTGTTCACACTTTTCTTCTTTTTGATACGGAGTATTTTGTTTTTAAAAATTAGCATTGCGTTAACTGTTTATTTATTTTATTTTTTAACTAAGTCAAATGGAATCTATCAATTTCAATTTACTATAAATCAATTAGAATTAGTGGAGAAGTGATAAAATATGCTTTGATAGCATCAAGATCTCCTTGATAATGATGAGTGATTTAAATATATTTCTATAAGTGTTTTTTAATTTTAAAAATTTGCTCTGTTATTCAATTCGTTTAATTTTTTTATATAAAAATAATAATTTTGAAGAGAAACATAAGAAAAGTAGTTGGATATTCAACTACAAATGCAAAATGACGGTGCACATGTAAGAATCATTAGATTTAAAAATATACATTGTTTTTCTTTAAATTTAACAATTCTCTAACACATTTTTGTAATGTTTTTAACAATGAAATTAATAATTGTTACGAGAGATGTTTAAAAAAAAAGAGAGAGAAATAATATGTGAAATCTTCTATAACTTATAAATTATAACACAAATAGTACTACTCCTTTGACATTTTGATAAATAGAGAGACGACTCTATTCTTATATTATATATTAATTTGTTTCCTCAAATTAACAAGCAGATTAAATTAAATTAAGAAGATGTCATGCCACTTAAATCCAGCAGACACCGGACGCATATGGTGCAAGGAGATGAAAACATACAGAAATCAACAACATTCACGAAGAAATTAACATTCACAAATTAATATACTAATAAATATATTAACATTTATGTATAAGTTATTTTTTTAATGATAAATTAAGGAAATGTTTGTATATAAATCATAAACTATTTTTATAAAAATAAGAGTGAAAATAGTTTATCAACATATGATAAAATGTTTGAGTAAATTCTCGAAGCAATTTCTCAAATGTTAAGTAAATTTGTAGATAAAGAAATGAGATGCAATGAATTATTACCTTGTTTAGCGGCGGTGACGACGTCCCCATGAGAATCCCTGACGATAAGTTGGATAGTGGTTTTGTGATGAGAATGAGAATGAAAGAGGTAGAAATCAGAGAGGGACATTTTGATGCAGCTTAATCCAATTTTCCCAACCGTTTCATTGGTAAGATCAAGTACAACTCCAACTTTCACTACACTCTCATTTCTTTCTGCCATAATTCCACCACCAAACATATTTAGTAGTAGACACAAGAGAAAGTAATACTTGCTCTTCATCACCGTACTTTCCTTCTTCATGCTTCACTCGAGTTGATTAATCCCAAAATATTTCTAATTCTACCCACAAACATCGATGAGTCGTCGACTGTTAGAAAAGTATACAAACACTCACGTCCACACAACTAACAGCGCGTAGCTTTGCCGCATGCTATACGTACCTTGCTTCATTATTCAATTTACATTAATATTCTTTTTTATAAATAAATAAATTAAATAATAGGATAAGTTCTGCTGTTCAATAAAAAATAGGGTGTTTATGCTTATTACAACTTTTTTTATCAATAGTTTTTTTTTTTTTATTTGTCCACTTATTAATTACTATATTACCTATTAAAATTGACTCAATTAAAATTTTTATTACATAAATAAAATATCATTCAACTATTGATAATTTAATTTTAATAATATTAAAATATATGTTAATTTTTTAATGTACCGTTGAAGTCTCCAAATAATATACAAGAATCAATCACAAATTATAATTGTTTTTAACTTTTATAAAAAAATATTCATTCCATAAATAGTTGTGATAATAGTATAAAACTTTTTAGATCGTGTAATAATTTTTTCTAATGACACAATCTATGTGACATTCGTCATTTTTTTATTTTTTTTACATACATCTACAATTTTCTAGAGAATCTTTAGTAGTTTAACATAACCTTTAAACTTAATTAATCAAATTATTAGATAATATTATTTGAACTGATTTTGCTTAAACGTAATTGAATTAAGTTGACAACATGTATATTTGAATTAGGTTTGTGTAAATGTACTTGACGAACTGAGTTTGTGCGGCAAAACTAGCATAAATTCTATGAATATATCAAATATAAAGAATAATAACTAAATATATATTAAAAACTAACATATATTAAATTTAACAAATAAGCAACAAAAATCGCAATAAATTTT
>JBBPBR010000004.1:72020108-72039013 GCA_037974775.1 Cicer pinnatifidum
CAACTCTGGTGTACAAAATAAGAAAGATGGTGAGAAAGGATTGACAGCTTTTTCGTAAAAAAAAGCACAATTTTTATATTAATTATTTTTTATTAATTATACTCTTTAATCAAATACATTTTTTTCAAAAGCCAAATAATAACAAAAACTATAAATTCTATAATAAAAAATAAAAATTTAAAAAATAAAAATATTTTTAATGTATACTATATCCTTTAAATTGTTAAAAAAAATATAAAATAATGGCATAGTCTCGATATAAATTGCTGATAAAAGACTCAAAATTTTACATTTTACTAACTAAATAATATATAATATAAGTATATCTATAATATAATAAATTAATTAGTTTGAAAACTTTTTTTTATTAATATCCAATTTTATTTATCAAAGATTTAAAACTCTTCCTTTAATTGACTGTAAATAAATGTTTTATATAGAAAAAATGTAACCGATATATTTAATGTTTTAAAGTTGTTCCTGATCTCCACCAGTATATTGATGTTCCCATGACAGTATAATGCCATAGCCCATCAGTATGCAATATGCATGGCATATAATATATAGCCAAGTGTTGAAGAAAACAAAAAATAGCCAGTGACCATTGCATATTTATAGCATGGAAACAACCAGAAAAGAGAGCAAGTGGACAAGTCACTGCAACACTTATGTGTCCTCTTGACTAGAGAATGTTGCATTACAAATCAAATTCAATCACCGTTAGATGACGGAATGTAGAAGGACTGCTAAGTCTCAAGTAGGTGGAAGAAAAGTCTGTTTTTCAGTTTTTTAATTCGGTCAAATTTTATGAAACAGGAAACCTCGGATCAATTACCAATTTCACAAATCAATGCAACCTACATAACTCGATAAAAAAGTTGAAAGAAATCAATAATATAACCCCAAACAAGTGGTTAATTACATCAGACGAGAGAATCCGACAGAAAAAGATTCTAAAATTAACATATTGTGGAAATGGGAAAGGACAATATTTGGCTACATACCCGCACTTTCAGATATTATTCTCTCATAGAAATGGTATAGAAAAATATTCTCAGTTTAATTATAGTAAAATGGATATTCCATTGATAAATTACCTCCTATCAGATATACCCTGGAAACCAAATAAAGCTAATTCTACTTTGATTTGTTCTGACTGTAACGTTGTATTCCAAAGACATCTATGATCCCCGGAGGGAAAACGGGATCAGTAGCAGCTCTAACAGCAACTTTAGCCACAGCAGTAACATTGACAGGAGGTGTCAATAGAGGCCCAACAAGTGGAATCTGGTTCAATGCTCTAGTATGTTGGAGAACCTACATCACTCAAGTGAATAGCAGTAAAAAACAAATGAAATCTGCTGCTATGCTAACATATATCAATGCAAAACATACAAATACACAAGAAAAGTCAGAACTTGGATCAGGGAAACGAGAAATGCAACTCGATTTCAGAAATGCATACAAATAGAAACCAATCAATCAACTGGTAAACAGTTTGGACAACCATAATTTAAATGGAAAACCCCTATATAAACCAAAAATTAATATGAGGAATGCAAAGACAGGGAAAACCTTGCACTTCAATCCCTGAAACTGGCTTGGTGAGGTGACAAACCAAAACTAATGTCGATTCATCAACAGAGCAAAATTATTGGCACAAGTGGACTGAAAAATAAATGTATATGTCATACTAAAGCACATGAAATTACCGTTTCCAATGGAGATCCAACTAGGCCAAGAGGTATCTTCATACTCCCAACACTTCGAGTCCCATAAATAAACCCTGGCCTCAGAATTATTCCTGAAAAAGTCATGTAATACTCCAATCATTTATGAACACAATAACCTGCACCATAAACTATCAGTAATATGATTTCTGTAAGATGGGAATTTTTTCCTTCATGTACGATGAAACATCTTTCCAAAAGTTCATATTGAAGAAAATTTGATAACAATGAACAATGTCAACTATTATCAAATATGATAGTTAGCACATGACAAGCCAAAAGATGGAATTTAAACCAACTTTGAAGGTCTCGTGGTTTCAATTTACAGCTCCCTAGTGTCAGGAAAGTAGGAAACTGAATACTTACCTCCATAAGGAAATCTGGTCAGAAGCTCTGTTTCAGCAGCTCTCTGCATCAATTAAGGCACAATATGTAATTATTGAGATTAAAATCCAAAAAATCTCAGCATCAGCTGTACATAATTTGTTTTTAGGTGTAGAAATAGAAGGTGTACATGACAAATGTTTCAGCCCAGAGAAAACGTTACGTATAAAAAGAAAACGGGTCAGCCACAGAAATATAATACGAATGTTTCTTTTCAAATGACCTGTTAGATAAAATGACTTGGGCCTAGCTCTAAATGATAGAAACCTAATCCATTAAGACAAATGACCATGTCGTTGGTAGATTGAATCAATAAGGAAGCAAAGAAAGGAAATTCCAAGAGAGATTGATCAGTAAGGGGAATCAATGGGAGGTGAATCTTCTGGAATCCGGAGACATGATGAACATTAAAATTTTGTTACAGAGGATCCAGAAAGGGGTACAAGCATACAAAGTGGTTAGGGTTGTTCTATAGAAGAGTTTAGGGGGAGGTATTACAGTTTCTTTCCATTTCTAGATTCTAGCTGGGGCATGAATTATGCAGCATAGAAGTACTCTCCTCGGAAACTTTTTCTTAATTTCCTTTACAGTACAGGTCCGTTGAAGGGTGAATTTTAGTCGTCAAAATTCTTGTGTTGATGACAGTTTAGTGAATCGAGATAGCAGACTGTGTTTTACACTATCTTAACCTGTAAATGTTAAATGGCTTATAACTAACACAAAATAGTCAAACAAAAATTACTTTTTTAATGAATCAACAAAACCATACAAGTTACAACACTGTTAATACTTCAAATTCAGAAGCAAGGATCCTCAAATAGAAAATTTTCAGTAATTTGCACAAAGTTTTACTATAAAATTTCTTAGCATATGGTGATTGTGATTCATTCCACAAAATAAAGAGTTGGACACATTACCTTTCCTTCATAATACCCATGCAGCAAGTAATTTACTACACCAAAGTCGGCAGCAGAGATGTAGACAAATCTTTTAACACCTGTTAGACCAAGAGCAAATCTTCAACAATCAGTTCCACTGTACACTACAAGAGGACACAAAAACTATAATGCACTAAGGTCTGCATTGCTACAACAATTCTTCTATGTAACGAGGCAGACAATTGAGGCAGTGCCACTAAGAACATAATCATATCTTTCAAATTTGCAACGACTAGATGTATGGTCGTACCTCTACAAATTAAAGTGCAAACTCTAATTGTGTCATATAGTAAATGCCAAGAATAGATGTAAATGTGGCAAAAACAATGTTTGATGCAGTCTTTTTAGTGAGTATAGAGAATGTGAGTGTTCTTTCAAAATTAAAGGGGGTTTAAGTGTCATTTAAAGAGAACTCAGCGGAGGTCAATGCAACTTTCCCAAAGTATTAACATATAAATTTGTACTTTTTAAATCTTTAAAGGGGTTTATATAACAAAGAGGAAGCTCAGTTGTTAAACATTGTACAACATTTATGTTTTTCAAATTTATTTCTTTAAGCCCAAAAGCATCATCAGATCCATGTAGTTCATCCTATCTAGCAGGGAAAGTCATGGCTGTTGTTGAAAGCGTGAATTAAAGATGAGCACATGTACTGCCCCTACCCCAAAAAATAAGGAGGGTAGGAACTGAGAAAGTAGATTCCAAAGGACAAATGTGCAATTCTTCGTTTACCTTGATCTGAAGCTGCTCTAATTGCATTGATGTTAGCAGTTCCATTAATTTTGTACATGTATGAGTTGGAGCCAAAACCGCCTATACATGAGATCTTAAAAAAGAAACATAATTAACTAAAAGGACTTAATATTTACAATACAAAAAAACAAAAGAACCTTTAGATATACTTCTGTATCCTACAGCAATGGAATTTGGATATATTAGATTAGTTAGTAATCCATGCTTATTACAATTCTTTCAAACATTTGATTCTCATTTCCATATCAATCTGCTAGCATCTTCTTTTGGGCTCTATTTGGGAGTTTGGAGAGGAGGGGAGGGCTTTGGGAAGAGGAGAGGAGATGAGAGAGACAGAGAGAATTCTTCCACCTTATTTGAGCTGGTGTTTTTGTAGAAAATGAGAAGGATGTGCACATGACTAACATATTTTTAATTCTGAGATTATTATAAAGAGATGAAAATGATTTGAAGAATATATTTAAATCCTACAAAATCCACCTCCAATACATTTTTTGAGTTCCCCCAATTAAGGATGATTTTGAATAATAAAGAAAGTTAAACCTCAGATTCAAGTTGGGGAACTATCCATCTTTCACTTTCTCTTTCCTCCTTCCTTTTTCCCAAAGCCTTCCCCTCCCCTCCTAAACTCCCAAATGGAACGTTAGTACGCAATCTTCCTTCCCTCATCTTTAAATGACTTTCAACCAAATTTTACCATCATTCTCGTCAATGTTATCCAAATTCACTAGTGTTAGAGGTCAGGCTTCAACGAGCTTTATATACTGTATCTCTAACCTATTTTCATCTCAACCACTCGTCTGTTACACATTCCTTTATAACAAGAGAATATCCTACTACCCAAAAAAAACAAAACAAAATGGTAAAACCTGCTACCCTTGATGCATTAACTGTAAACTATATTGTTATAGAAAACTTAATCTAAGCACAGGGGATCACACCATATATATTGATTAAACCATAAGAAACAGCTTGTGATTGCAAAGGAAACATAAAATAAACAAGAACAGTTTCGCTACGGGCTTCCTATTTAGTTGCTAAATATTACTAGGCATTTTAACAAGATAAGGGGAAACTTACAACAGCAGTGACCCCATTCAGAGCTTCTTTCAATGAATGAGCTGAAAGTAGATTCCCTAATTATGTGAAAACAATTTAAATACATTAGACAACTTTGTGTCCCACAAAGATATTGTTTGCAAGGAAATGCAAGGGAAAAAAACAGACCTTTATACCAAATGACGTTGCTTGCCCAGGAGTCATGCAGAGATGACCTGCCAGACCTGAAAGTAAAAGACAGTGAATGGCATGGCCTATAAATTACAAGGATAAAGCACTAAATAATAATAAATATGAAAAGGAGTACATGGTAGCATTGCAAAACAAAATACAAATAAAACAGGCCACTGATTTTAACTTCCCACAACTATCCGATTTCCAAAATATTCAACACAAAAGAAATAGTTACAAAACATAAAGCATGATGGACTGATAGTGGTCACATATATAAAACCGCATACCTGCTAATACTCGCAACAGATAAACCATGATTTAAGGCTTCTCTACAAATGTGCGATCCAACAAATCCATTGCCTCCCAACACAAGCAACTTCAACAACAGTCAAAAAATAAATACATAATTTCTTGGTTAGTAAAGGTATAATATATACACACACCAACCAAGATTACAAAAATCAAAGTCCAAAATCCAAATATATACATAATGAATACCTTCTCTGTTGGGGGTGGGGGCACATTTACAGTCTCAGCTTCTTCAACTTTGAAGGGCTCATCAATCTTTGTAGAGTCCGTTGTGAAACTTCTCCCGTTAATTGACACAGCCAATGCACTTCAATGCAAGAACATGAAACACAAAATGTAAAAGTGAATAATTACAAAAGCAACAAACAAACTAACACTCCAAGTAACTAAACATAAAATTTATTGTATATTATGCACAACACTGTTGAATCTAATATAGCTCAATTTCTCACCAATTAGTCCCAAGTCCTAACAATCTACGCATACACCAATATATAAAATCAAAACATTAATCATAAAAGAAAATAGTAACCTGCAATGAACCTAATTTACCCAAACCTAATATCAACAAGCAGAAATTGAATCGATCACACACAACAACAACAACAAAATTATAATGATTTAAAAAGGTTTGAAAAGTGAAAAACTGACTTGAGTCTTGAAATAGAGGATGGCGAGGAATGGATCAAGCGCGAGATGATCGTCGTCATTTGAAGATTCAATTATTCCAAAATTTGTAGAACGAAACTTTTAGAAGAAATGATTAAATAAACGGAGTGAAGAGGTTCGGTTGAAGTGTTGTGTAGAGTGAATGTAACTGTGAGAAGCGAGAGGCAAACGCATACACATGGCACAAGTACCTGCTCACACCTCATTCACCATATGTGGCTTTATTCCAACCTCAACCTTTTTCATTACTATACTTTCCTTTTTTTCTCTTTTACTACCTACCTCAATTTTATTTTCTGTTTACTACAATATTTAAAAATAAATATGTTTTTCTTTAATGGTCTTAACTTAAAATATTTTTATTTTCTAATTATAATAAATTTGAGAAAATAATTTACTTTTCTTCTTACTAAAATAATTAAAAAAAATATATATATTTTACCTCATTATCTACACTTGTTCTAAAAAAAACTTAAGGTTTGAATTTTTCATATATCAAAAAATTTAATTTAAGTTTTTTAAAACATAGTTGTGTTTAAAAGAATTCTGATTTTAAGTTTTTTAAAAAAAAAAACTTGTTTCAGACGATTTAAACTTTAAAATTTTTGAAACACATTTATGTATAAAAAAAACTTAAAATAAGTTTGCACTACACATTATTTGACATTTTTTTAATTAAAATTTTATTGTCAATAATCTTTTTAAATTTTTTTTGTCAATTATTTTTTTTTTAGTTTTTTTTATTTAAAAAAATGGTTGTGTTTTGAAAAATTTGAAATTAAGTTTTTAAAAACACAAATGTGTTTCAAAATATTTAAAGTTTTCGAATATGTTTATATTCATAAATATTCAAATTTAAAATTTTTTAGGACATTTTAACAATGTATATTTTTTTTTTGGAAAATTTTGATATTCGAAGAATTTTCAAAAGTTTTTCAATTTACACTAAAAAAAATAGTAACTTTTTACTGTTTAAAAGAATTTTGATAAAACTAGATTCTATTAAAATATGGGATAATCTTATGTATTCATAAAAAGTTAAATTTGACGATCATTTCTCTATATTTCTTTTGTCTTTATCTTCTTGATCACATAATACAAGTAATTATGATTATACTTTAATTGAAATTATCTTTTTATTAAAATATGGGAAATCCATACTTGTCAAAATGGATTAATCCATCATAGTGGATCAATCGACATACACTTCAATTTGAGTCGGGCTATAAAAATTTTATGTGAAAATTAATTGAATATTTTTGCCCCAACTCGTGTTTAGAAGAAAATTGTCCACTTTAATTTCTCAGCCCAACTCAATTTAGTGACAAAACAAATGAGAAAAAACTAAAATCATTGAATCAGAAAAGATAGAAAAAAGAAGAAAAAAAACTAAAATTTAAGAACTAAAAACTTTAGGTCTCATTTAACCGGTTACGATTAGTTGTCCTCTCACTATCTATTGTAGTATATGTGTTATATACCTTGATAATTTGGGAGATTTATTTTTTTACAAATTTGAAGTAATGAGATATACTTAAAAAAAAAAAGAAAAAAGTTTGACCCATTAGACCTCACATTCTATGGTGGTTGAGACAAGCTTAAATATTTGTGGCCCAAAACAAAAATGTATTGAGCCGTATTAGTCCATATATGTACTATAGTCCATGTGATCAAACCGAGTAAGATTGAATCAATCATTGGACATCTCTTATGCAAAATTACTCTAATTTAATTATGGGGCAACCCCCCACTTTTACCTCTCACCCCTCATATGAAAAAGACTATATTACTCTTAATTTCATATATAAAAATCTTAGAAAAAATTCACTTTCATTTTTCACCCACTTCCTGAAACTTTGAAATATTTGAAGTTGACCCTACCAAACATTCGAAAGTTTGAAATCTCTGATATTAAAAAGTAAGACAAAACTCAAACATTTCAAATATTCGAAACTGTTTTTTTAACAAATTTTCAAAAGTTTTTACGATGATGAAACTTTTGAAGTATATTTTTCCCATAAATAATGAAACTTTCGAAAGTTTTGTTGAACAAGAAAGTTTCGAAATGCAAAATTTTACAAAATTTTTGCAATTTGTTCAGTTTAGAAAATTTGATATTCATGGAAAATTTCAAAATGCATTTTTATTAATAATAAATTGATAGTAATAAATAATAATATATTTATACTAATAAATTAATAGTAATAAATAGTAATACATTTATAGTAATAAATTTAATATCTAATTTCGGAAGTTTCAGTAATTTAAAAAAAAAATTGGAAGTTTTGAAATTTCTAAAACTTTCGAAATGGAATTACTTCGAATGTTTGAAATTTTCGAAGTATATGTGCTTCGAAAGTTTCAAATTCATCCAAATTTTTGATGTTTTCTGAAAAAATACACTTCGAAAATTTCATATTCATCCAAAGTTTCAAAATTTCTGGAATATTTTATTTCGAAAGTTTGGTATTTTTCTAAAGTTTCGAAATTAGTAATTTTTTTTTTTTTTTTGCATAGTTACATTTCGAAAGTTTCCAATTTCACAAAATTTTTGAAAGTTGAGGGTGGAAAATTTGAATGGAAATTTTTCATAATTTTATACAAATTAAACAAGGGCAAAATAGTCTTTACAAAAATTGGAGGGTGGGAGGTAAAATAGAGAGGTTGCACGGTATAAAACCCTTTAATTATTTTCTATCACACAAAAATTTGTTATTTACTACTCAATCATATATTCTAATCACTATTTAAACAATAATCTTAAATATACTATGATCATATCTTAAATATACTCCATTTATGCAATAATCTTAAATTTGTTATTCATTACTTAATCATATCGTCCAATCATTCTATTTACAAATAAGCTTAAATTTGTTGGTTATATTATTATTATTTTTTTATTAATAATGGTCATTACAGTAAAAACAGTGAGTGGTCAAAAAGGTATATATTTTTAAACTTTGAGATCATATATAAGAAATTAATTAGATTTTTAAATAATAAAACAAAATCAAGAGGCAAGTTGGCTAGGGGTGGGTTGACCACTTTTTCTACCCCACTTTTATATGTAAAACTCAAAATCTAACTAAGGCCAAAAGCATATATAAAATAATATATTATAAAGAATTGATTAATGTCTCTCTTCCTTCTTCATTCACTAGAAATAGGTCTCACGAGCCATGTTTTGGTTTGGAGTTCTTCTCATAATTAATTTTTATTTTTTATGTTTATTAAATAATTGATTTTTACATAAATTTAATATTTTTTCAATGATTTTATCATTTGATTATTGCGTTATTCCATCTATTATTTAATTTTTCATGAAAATGATGTATTTAGATGTATAAATATTTTGATTACTTTTATTTTATTATATTTATAATTATTTTATATTATTAAATGAGATGTTCTACATTTGTTTAGAGTTAAATTTTTTTCGATTCTAAGGATGTTAAATTTATATATTCTTTTTATATATTTTATCAATAGAATAAAAGAGTATCTAGTAAAATAATAGAATAATGAAAGATTGGTACGTCACAACCACTTGGGAAACCGGGGATAGTATTCTTTTGCTTTTTCATGTTGCAACAACAGATTCGTACACCAGATATATCCAGTAACTATAATTAGATTACTTTAGACGCTAACTCCTAATTAAAATTAAAACATAATCATAAAACTAGTGCTCTATCCACTTAATTATGATGCCGATGTTGAAAACACGAAAAGTTGTAACTTAGATAATATCTTTCTTTTGGGTACATAAATATCTTTTTTGTCAACAACATAAATATCTAAGCATCATCATTATAACAAACACTACTAATACTAATGATAATAATTAAATTATTTATATACCTTTATTTTATATATGTAAAATTAGTCAAAAAAAAATTAAAAGAATTAATGAGTACATTGTATTGATTTTGATGTTTTTATATTTTTCATTTATAAATAGAATAAGGGGAAGTAATTAACAGCTGAAAGTGTGATTAGAGAAAAGGCGCTGACGTTTAAAACACTGGCACATCTCTATGATCCTGTATAGATTTAGCTCTGGAATGGATATATCAGAATCAGAGATACTATTTTTGGAATATCTGTTACCTATTTTAATCTATGATTAATTATGAATTAGCTGTTCTTAAGATTGGTAGTTTTGCTTGTGCATTGTGGCCAATTAATTCAATTTGGCTAGCTATCTTGATGCTGTGGGTCTGCCAGTTTTGTTTGAGTGCGCTCATCAGTGGATTTTCCCCTTTTTTCTTTTGGTTAATTATAGTGGCCATGCTTTTCAAGCCAATTAAATGAACTAGTGCTGAATGCACATAATCCCAAAAAAAATAAGATAGAGAACAAACAAGTTTTACTAGACACAATTCTAAATTAAAAAATGGTTGGATGCAAACATATAAACAAATAAATTAATTAATTAAATTAAAACAATTCTAAATTTATTTATCACCATATGACGAATGAAAGTGACCCCTAATTATTAAATTAAAGAATCAAAGTTAGAGAGCATTTCAACTCTAGGGAGACTTTATGAAAATAGGTAAAGAATATAGTTTTCATGTAATAAATCAGGAAAAAGTGAAGCATCAAGGTGGACAATAACATGTAAATGATGCCAAAAACAAAAGGTATTCCCATTTTTATCAGTTTTTTTTTTCAACATGTTTGCTATTTGAAGGAAACTAATTAATCGATCAAGGTAGTTAGAATATGGAATCAGCTGCGTCACAACACACAAGGAAATAGAGAAGAATATATATGTCCCATCCTAAAATCAAAAGATTGAAGGTATGTAATTATATTTATAATTTTTGTTAAAGATTTAAAAAGTTAAATATTTGCCTAAACAATATTGTGCCCATATGCTGAAAAGACTTAACTGCTGAATTTCATAATGGATTAAAGAAAGGTTATGTTCTTTGCGGATAAGAAGAAAAAAATTGTTGACGCGCATATCAAAGTTAAAAGGAATTTACTCGACGTGACATTATGATGTAAGGGATAAAGAAATCAACAAAGATGCAGTAGGAACAGTTCATATGATTATTAAAACAAAGGATATAAAGTGTTTCAGATTGAGTCGAGACTCAACTCGTCACATGTTCCTTCTATTTAAAATTAAAATTTGATTTTTTATATCTAAAGTTTTAAATGAAGCGATCGGATTAACTAATCATTAGTCTATTTTTTCTGACAAGTATCCGATAACTCAAACTCGTATATACGTATATTTACGAGTTCAGTGATTTGCGATCCATTTTATATTAGCCATGTATTGAATCAGCTTATTTGAGTAACTCAAGTTTGACACATCAACTGATTTTGTTCAGCCCTAAAATCAACTTTCTCTTACTGACCTTAACAACAACGGACAAAAGGAAATAAGAGGTGAGGATTACGTCGCAAGAATATTAACATTGCATTTTTCATGCGTTCAGTTTTCACTTTATAAATGTCACTATTTGTCAAACACAATTGAAGACATACAACATCTATCATAAATTTCTACTCTATTCCATTATATGAACGTTACAATATTTATAAATATCACTTCACCACCAAGAAATCGAAGTGTTGTATTATTTACTCATTAGTTTGACCACTCTTCTCCCTCCACTCTAAATCATAAAATATTTTTACTACATATCATATTTCACTATAATATCACTTATTTTATTTTTATTATTTTTTCTAAAATGTATAATTAAATCATACGTGTCTTCTACAAGAAAGGGTGAATACATTATGAGTTTGGCCGCCGAAGGCATTTGAAATATCAAATTATGATTTAAAATAGATAAATATTATAAAAAATTGACAGATAAAATTCTAAATTTATATCCAAAATATGATATTTTATTAGGAGGAATATGCTATTAAAATGTTCGCATGGTGCTATAGTCCTAATTGCAATCATAGGTTAGGGATAATGTACTTCAAGTGGTACCATGGCCCCGAAATTGTGTACTCATTGAAAATGATAAGTCATCGTGTTTGTACGTAAGCCCAACTATTTTTTTAATGATTATATTACATTTTCCGTCATTTAAATTAATTTTTTTATTTTTTATTTTTATTGTTATTATTATTGTTATGTTTTGATCTATTAACTGAATATATTAGATACTTACATCACTTAAAATATTTTTAGACTGAATATAGAAAACTCTAAGAAATTTTAAAAAAAATATGGAGAAGAAAGTTTCAAATTTAAACAATTCAAATATTTTAATTGGATTTTCTTCGTTTATAAATTTTATTGTTGGAATTGAACAATTATTTATTCAAATTTTGGTCATTTTTGAAAATTTCAAGTTTTGGAGTAAAAATGAAATAAATTAAAATTTTGGAGAAGTTGATAAACCATTTTAAAAATGTACAGAGACAAAATTTGAAAATTTTAAGAATAAATTTGAAAATTTTAAAACGTATAAATATACAAAATTGTAAATTTTACAAAATTTATTGGAATCGTTTTATGATTCATTCAAAGAAAATTTAAATTCTTAGTTTTCATTTGCTATGTGAAATTTCCTAATTTTATTTGTTTTATAATGTCGTTAATTTTAAATTTGATAAAATATTTCCTGAAATCACTTCATTTTAAAAACTTTACAAATTTGCTATCGAACAAGATTATATTGAAAATTTTGAATTACCAAAAAAGTTATATTTCCTCTTTCAAACACTTTCTTAAGTTTTTGTTTATTTATTAGCTTTAAATATGTTTTTAGTCTCCGTAAATTTAGAAGTTTTTAGTTTTAGTCTTTATAAAAAAAAATTATTTGAATTTCATTCATGCAATATCAAAAAGCTCTATTTTTTGCCCTTAAGGTATAGTGGATTTCATTGTTATTATCAATCACAAATCCAAAAAATAAGTTTCATCGTTTTCATCAATCCAACAATTCATATTTTTCTTCACCCAAAGATGAGGTATGAAAAATGAATGGAAATAAATTCTGTTGGGTGAGGGAAAATATTAATTGTTGGGTTTATAAAAACGATGAAATTCACTTTGTGATTGATGGTGACGTTGAAATCTAAATAAAATATTTATATGGACTAAAACTGAAAAGTGTTATATTTGTAGTGACAAAAAAATATTTCTCTTTGTCAAATAACATTTTTGTAAGATTCATTTGACGTTAAGGATAAAAAATAGAGTTTTCTAATATTGCAATGATGAAATCCAAAGTAACTAAAAATGAAAACTATTATATTTAAAAAGACAAAAAAAACATATTTAAATATTTATTCTAAGTTTTAAATTTTTTAGGTAGATTCCTCAAATTCTTATATATGTATTCTTATTGAGACATTTAAGATTAACAAAAAAAAAATGAATGAAAATGTTATTTAATTCCTTAGATAATTTATGCTTCTAGATAGTTGTTATTGTTATTTATCTTTTTAGGTTAGAGTACTCTTCCTAAAATGGCCAAGAAAGTATTATAAAATTTATTAATTAATTAAATGGATTTTGATCTCGACATACATCATTGTGGTCCTATGTTTAATTTCAAGTCTTCAACCTCTGATGACCAACTAAATTTCACGAGTAAAGAGTGAATGCAAACGGCTCCAATGGATTGCGATTGATTTTTAGCTGCATAATTGTGAGTTGGATTCCTTGCGGTCACTAAACGGTATGCATCCACATATTTAATCATTGTGTGAACGTATTCGAGATCAAAGCCTTTAAGATTTTCACGACACATTACTATTGAGATGCGAGATTTTCAACATTAACGTGGATCCAAACAAAGAATACATGAAAATCGAATCTTTTTCTTTTATCTTCCACGAGATAATGGATATTATTATAATTAACTTGGATAATTGTGAAAACTGTTGAATTTAAATTATAGATATAACGTTCAATTTAAGAATATCGACATTTATCAATTAAAGTAAAACTTAAAAATATCTCAATTTTCTTTTATTTCTTTTAACACAATCTTTTCTTTTTTTATGTGACATAACATATGAAATAGAATTTTTTTTTATCTTGAATTTAATTGCACTTTTGTTCTCTTATATTATTACATTCATCGAAATAGTTCATCAAAATAGTTCATCAAATTTAAATTAGTTTTTTAAGTTATAGAATATTAATACATGTTTTATTTTAACTAGTTTTTTAAGTTATATAATATTTATATTATCTAAACATATCTAACATATATTTTTTTTTAATCCATGTAAATAAATCATCTTTTTTAATTACTACAAAATTATCATACAAACACTTTTAATCTCTACCAAAATAACATATATTTTTTAATAATTTTCTGCAAATATATTTAAAACATAATAAAAAGTCACTCAACAGAAATATAGAGTTTTTTTTATATCTTAAGATGAATTAAATATAACATTTTTAAACGTTATAAAATCAATATAAAAGTAACAAAATTTGTGAAGAACTTTTTTATAATATTTTAAATATATTCTAAAATATTGTTAAAAAAATATTTGTTGATATTTTTCTAGTGATCTAAAACTACTTGCATTATAATTTTATATGGACTAAGAAATGTAATTTTTTTATAGAGGTTAAAAACGAAAAAAATTAAATTATATAAGGATTTAAAAAATTAACCCCAAATATAAATTTGAAAATACATAATTGTTTTTTTAACTACCTTACGTAACTGTTAACATTAAATTTGTAAAAAAAATTGTTTTGATTAAGATTTCCGTCTCACACTAAAGGTTAATAGATGGGGTAAGTGGTAAGTGAATACTACTAGACTACTAGTTGATCCGAATATGCTCACTCAACCACATTGGAATGTGACTATTCAATTGCACACTTAATCCCAAATTTCGTTGTTAATGATCAGATCCAAGAGTGAACTATGAACAGTATATTTTTATAAGATTCCCTTTACTCTGTATTCATAAAGTGTTGTATGGTCACAAAATTTAAGGAAAACTATTTAGACAATTGGACACAAGAGCCATGAAGTTAATCAGCCTTAATGCCATAATATAATTTGAGACTATATAGAAATCAAATCAGAATCCAAATGATGAAAGAAAAGGAAAATTGCAGCAGCTTTGTTTCCAATTTGCCCACATTACTTATTCTCCTTTATCCATGATTGAACATTGTGGCCCCTTTCATCATACAAACATCGAATCATACATTATATTATTTATATTTATATAGTGCGCTTTCACTGTGTTGTTGGATTGGGACCCAATAACCCACATTAGTAGGAGGTAGCTCTCCTAAAAAGGATAACAACTTTCCTTCCATTTTTATTTTCGATAAAGTATTTGGAAATATTGCATCATCCACCAACATAAATTCCTTTTAGATGCATTATTTGTGCTCCATACATGGACCTATGTTTTATTTAACTATCATATTGGTGCTAAGTATTGATTGAATTTACCGATATTAATCTTTAACAAATACCGGTTGGATAACCAACGTTAGTGGTATCCTTCATTTTTTTTTTTTTTGAATAACTGATGTGATTGACTATCTTTAAAGATATATTCTCTTTCATTACAATTTTTTTCCATCTACAAAGTTTTCACTCGAAATTATGATTAAAGAATTTGAATTCTATTCCCTCAGATTTATATAGTTGCGTTACATATAGTTTAAATATAATTCACCCCCTTATAGAAAAACAATGTACATAAAATAGGGATATATGAATTTAGAAATATAACTAAAAAAATTATGTTGAATTCTATTTTAATTTTCTCATGCATGCTTATTTAAACATGTTATATTTTATAATTATTTTCATTAATTAAAATTAAAGTAAATAAATATAGTTAACATAATGAATATACGGTTAAGGGAGTTTAGAAGATGATGAGGGAGACTCACAATATCGCCCGATATCCTTTTGCTGAGTTTATGTGAAACAAGGTGGTTCGGTTGAATACGTATTTTTCGTTTGGTGATTTTAGACAATATTATCGTGTAGTTTATTTAGTTTTTTAAGTTGCACGAAAATATTATTTTGATTTTTTATTTTATCTTTTTATGAAAATAATTATTTATGTTTGTAAAAATTATACTGTTGAACTACTAATAAGTTGATTTTTTAATTTTTTTTAAAATTAAATTAGTCATTTATGTTTATAAAGGTTACAATCTTAAACTATTTTTTGTCATAATCTCATTTGAATCATTTGTACTTTGATTTTTAAAATGGTATTATGAATTTTATCATCAATTATGATCATGACATTAATTGACATAATTTTATGTTTAATTTCAAGAACTCTAAAATATATCTCATTCGAATTCTTTTTTGTTTAAATTTTTTTTTAAAATTTGATTGAGAAACTTATATTTTTATGATTGTTACAATCAAAACCTCTTAAAAATTATACAAGTTTATTAAAAAAAATAGATTTTAATTTTGCTAATTGATATAAATATTTATAAATATGAATGACGAATTTGACATTAAAAAAATAAAAAAAATAAATGACCATGTTGTATGATGAATTTTACTGTGATTTTATAATAATAAACTTTCTACAAAGAATATTAATTTAATTAGACATAAAGTTGGATATTTGTAATGTCAATTATGTGTCTGTGGATGTGGTATTGTGGAATATTCTCCGCACTTATTATTAGATCGAGTATCCTCTACTTGTAGTTTGGTATTTGTGCAGCCCTTCCTAGCTAATTAGATCCCTCAACATGTTCATTTAATTTTCGATTTCCATTTCCATTTGGGCAGAAAAGTGATTTGTGGCGTGCTTATTACGGTACGGTTGGCTTGTGTAAGTTCTATTTGTCATGCAAGACGTTAATTACACTATTTTAAGCATCAAGGATGTGTTTTGAGTAGCCTGGTAGATCATGTCAAATTTTTTTATCATGTCAACTTAAATATCAAGTTAAAGGCTTCAATGTGGAACTTCATCAATTGTGGATAAATCCTCTTAGATGTTTGGGAATTATTGTGTAGTGCATATGTTCCTTTAGTTTTGAAAGGAAATTATTGTTAGTTGTTATAATTTTGTATCTCATTTATTTATCTGGGGTTTGATGTTGGACTATGGTAGAGATTTTGGTATGAAAATGTTTGGATCTGTTTTTTTTTTCTTTCTTTTTTTCTATCCTTGGCATACGTGTTTTAAATAGGTTTGGTTTGGTTAATATATTTCATTTTGTGTTTTTTTTAAGTGTTGTTTTGAATGATTATTGTTACACAACTATTCTATTTTTTCTTAAAATTTACAGAAACTACGACTTTTGTTACTATTATATTCAAAAAAAGCTATATCATTGAGTGTAGCTAATTATTTTCTTAAACCCCACATTTCTTTTTTAGGGTGCTATACCCTCGAAGCAAGTTATGCTTTTTCTGTTTTTTTTTTCTTTGTGCATTACTTGTAAAAAATACACATTTTTCTTAAGTGCACTATGCCTCCATACGACATCACCTTTAATCCTTCGCGCACATACATATATCATAGTTAAATAATGCATGAACTCTTTCACTTCTTTATTAAAACTTATTATTATTTTAATAAATATAAAAATGATTTATATTATTATCATTTGAAAAATAAATATTATATAAAATAAATTATATTAATTTAATATTATAAAATTTCTAAATAAATAATATTTAAAAACATTTTTTTAAAATATTTTATTAAAATATTATAATAAACTTTAAAAAAATCCCATCTTAAAATTTCCCTTATATCTCCAAATGTACCGGGTCATTGTACCCTTTTCTTTTTTTCCAGGCACTTTTGCATGATGATACCCATTTCTTCATAACACTAACTAGATGTTCAAAAACAGTCCACATGTGATACCTAGATAATGAATGCGGTTAGGTCTTACTTTTTGTAAAGACAATCACTTGTTTTACTTAAAAAATATATATAGCTTATAAAATATTTTATGGTCGAAATATTTTTTATAAATTATTGATTAAAAAGTCCTCACATACTAAAATTTAAATTTGTTGTTATTTATGATAGAAAAAGTCTTCATAATGGATATGAATTTCAACAGTATTTTGTGAGGGTAAAAATCTTCACAAAATTACACTGTTGGGCTTTTGTGAGAATTTAATTCGCGCCATAAAGTTACTCCTTTGTGATTGTAAATGCGGCCACAAAGTCACTTCTTTGTGACCGCAAAAGCCGCCACAAAAAGCATAGTTTTGTTAGCATTTATAAACTCTTTGGCGGTCACAAAAGACCCAATTTTGTGGGTGCTTTGGGCACCCACAAAGTGTCATTGTTCTCTATAAATATAATTCTTCCTCTCATTTTTTATTTTTAACTTCTCTATAAATTTTCTCACCCCCTTCTCTCTACAAATATTTTTTCTCCAATATTTATCTTTTATTTGTTAAATTTCGGTAAGTTTTTATTTTATATTTTTTAAATATTATTTTTTATTTGTAGTTATTTTTTTAATGAATATTATTTAATTTTTATTTTGATAGTGATGTTGTTGTGGTTATTGCGAACAATTGTTACTTGTTTGTAAGTGAAGTCTAACACTACTCGACATAAAGTATGTAATGCATTTTAAATATAGATTAGTAATTATATAATTATTATTGTTGTATTGTTTTAAAATATTTGTAGACTTAATATTTTATTTTAGATTGTAAATTAATATATTATTTTTAAAATTGAGTATAATATTATTTTTAAACTTTAATATTAGTAAAAAAATTTAAACAATTTGCTAGTAAAATATTTAATTTGTAAAATTTATACTCAAATTTAAATGTAGTTATTTTTTAATTGTTGATGAAGCGTTATTTTTTTATGGTTATTATTTGTATTATGATTTATTATGTTAGTAAAATATAATTTTATTAATAAATTGTAATTTTTTTAACAG
>JBBPBR010000004.1:72064865-72081692 GCA_037974775.1 Cicer pinnatifidum
AATTTTATAGAACTAAAAATGTTTTTTTTTATAATAGAGATTAAAAGTGAATAAAAAATTTTAGAGACTAAAAAATTATAAACTAAAATAATTTTTTACAGAAATTAATTTTTTTTTATTATTAAAATTACATTTTTTTTTAAAAACATCCATTTTAAAGATTAAAATAGTGTATTCAAAATTTTAAGACTCTTGTCTCTAAAAATACATCTCTAATTTAAATTATTTTTTTTTATCAAAGTACAAATTCGCATATACTAACATACAACTTTGAAGAATGAAAAGAAAAAACTCTCTTTCACTAAAGCATTTGTCTTCTCTTTTTTTTAGGGAGACATTTGTCTTTTCCTTACTTTTGTCTTCTTTCATTTTTTTCTTCCTTGCATCGTTCACAAGCTTAATTACTATTGTCCCTTATAGATCTACATTGGTTGAGAACACTTTACTAGGCGATATTTGGGATATTGAATACATACAAAATAAATTCAAAAGTAGTACAAAATGTCACTTTAATCCAATGTAACAAATGTTCTCAAATTAGTAGTAAATGAAGCTAATTAAAAAAAACTTGGAGATTGACTTTTATTAATTAAATTAGTTTTTAACATCACTATTAAATCAATAAATCTCATCATATATCATGTAATTCAATGATGAGACTTATTAATTATTTTTTATGTATCATAGAATTGACCGGCAAAATAATAGTTAAATGGAAATTACCTTTACGAGTATTTTTCATACTAATTTTTAAATATTTGATACTTTATTTAAAATTTTATTTTACCTCAATTTTGTTACAGATTATTTTCTTATTTGTTAACTTATAAAATAGTTACATTCATATAAATTTGATTTATTGATCACATTCATATAAATTTGATTTATTGATGGTACGTATTTAAACATTGAATGAATATGTATTTAAACATTGAATGAATATGAATGTGTAATTGTCTAATTCAAATCAAATATTTGAATCATCTCCACCAACACTTCCTATACTTTATCCACCTTTTTATCTCTCTCATCAATAGTTTTTAAAAAATATTTACAAGAAAAAGAAGTTAGAGAAAAAAGAAAAAATCATGAGAAAGATAAAGAGATGAAGAGTGTGTAAAGGAAATACAATGGAGATGATCCATTTTAGTAAATCTTACCTAGTATGAAAAGTGAGCAACAATACAAGTATTTCAAAAAATCCATTTTCGTGAATCTTAACGCTTCATATACGTTTTTTAAAAAGAGTAGCACTTCATATACATATGAATCGTGAGGGTTATACTTGTATCTATAACGTAGTTCTTCTACATATAGCATTAATAGCAAGTCTTTTAAAAGAAAAAGTTAGAACTATTTTTAACCAAAATATTTCCAAAACCTATTTAACCTTGTGCAACTTTTTTGTTCTGGGTACCACTATAATCACACTACCCGTTGCTATTACAAAATATACATTACTTCTTAACAACCACTGACATTTCTTTTGCGACACAACTCTTTACACACATTCATTCGTAAACCCGAAGCTGTGACAAATAAACACAAACTGTTTTGTCAAGTAAATAAAAAATTTGTCAAACAATCGTGTTCGTCGTATATTATTAAAATGTTAGACTTCAATCATATTTTACAAATCAAATATATTTAATTTGTTGAGGATGTATATCATAATTAAACTACTGCAAAACTGTCAAACCACGCAAAATTAAATTATAGGAGAGGTTTTGGCTCTCCCGTTTATTTTATTTTTACAACACTTTAAATAATTTCAGTTGTAATAACAAACCATAAAAATAAAATAATTGTTTGACGTTTAAACAAATTTCCTAATTTACTATCCCATCCATAGAATTTAGAAGTTGCCGAACAGTCAATAAAGCTGTTTTACTATTTACGAACTGTCAAAAAATATGAAAGCATTTATGGCAACAAAATTAGAATTTCAAGATAGCTAATTTCTAGTTAACGTATGTCAACAGCTGTATTTCTACCTTAATCTGATAATTTGTGTAGGAATCTCGACAAATAAAGCCAAAAAGCTACCTGCAATCTGTGACTAGAACACAAAACTAAAGCTGAAATTATGTCTAAAGCAAATTTGTGAACCTCAGGTTTCACTGCCATCCGAATAAGCATTGCTGTCCATTCCATTGGCGCCAACTTCACCACCTCACGAGTGTATTGAAAGCCTTTTCCCATCCTAGTGAGCAAAGCACGCTCCTGAAATGTTCCAGAAAAATAAATTCAATATATATAGGCAACCCCATTTGACAGAGAAAATTAAGGTCCATTTACTTCGTAAAAACATCTCCTATTTTCATTTCTTAAATTTGTGTTAATTTAACTTGTTAACAAGAATGTAAAAGTCGTTAACAAGAATGTAAAAGTCTTTTGAAGTGAACATTGTCTAAATTTTATAAATAATAAAAATATAAATAAAATAAAATAAAAAACTATTTTTACTACTTCCAAAAATACATGTTCATTAACTAGCATTCCATTTTTTCTTTTAATGACAATGGTTGACTTCAAGAGTCTTTCATCAAAGTAAATTGAACACACACACAATATTTTCACAAAGTAAACCTACCTTAGTTATTTAGGTGATAGTAGTTATTAGTGCCAACTGGCAAGAGTTTAACAGCCATAAGAAACTTGGCATTTCCCTGGATACATACAGACACATGAAGATTAAATTTAACAAAAGACTATACCTCAAAGAGGAATGTCCTCTGGCCTGGTGGCTTCTCATTTAATGCACAATCAATCACTTCATCTTGCAGAAACACATCAGCTGCTTCTACTATATCTCGAAGAAGGAAATAACGAACTCTGTGACCCTTCTCCGATAATATGAATAATAAAAGATCTTCAGTGGAATCAACAACAGCTTGCATGTCAAATAATTTCCAAACAGATGGACTTGAAAACATTTCAGGACTAGGGTCTCCAGTTAGCTCTGAAGCTTGTTCAGATATTGCTGCTACCTGACACAAGAATGGCATTCATATTTTATTATTATTTTGAATAAGCATTCATATTTTATTTACTCCAAAGTTGTAAAATAATTTTATTCAGAAGAATATTCAAATTTTAGTGTAGAAGCAAATGGGATTTGTATTATACAACTCTGAGAAGCAAGCACGGCTGAAGAGAAGTTATGATATATCTTAGTGATCATTTGGGGAAGTTATGATGCATACAGCATTAGTTATACTTAAACTTTGTGAATTTCAAGTTTGTGAACTTTCAAGAACTATTGGGATGAACATTCCACATGACAATTACATTGTGTGGGAGAGTAGAAAAGCCAAGATAGATCATACCAGGCGCTCTAGCCGGTTCCACCTTATTGATCCATTGTTGCGAATGACAAGTTCCCTTAATATTCTTCTCATATCAGGACTTGGGTCTGCTATTAGTCTCCCAATGACAAAAGGATATGCACTCTCAATGACCTTAAATTCAGGATCCAGAACTTTAGCTGTCCCTTCTAGTGATCCCAATGCTCTTATAACAAGAGCATAGTCTGGTGGGAGGGAGAAGTTAAATTCATACATGACATCATATAGTTGGTTCATGATTCCCTGAAATCCAAATAAAGATTAAACTTTAAAATACAAAGTGCCATGATACCCTGTAACTGTGCTTTAGATAGGTATAAAAACAAAGGGCTGATTGTTAAAGACATTGTGAGGAATGGATCAGTGAAATATTATTTTAGGAAATAATTCTGAGACTTTCAAGCCCAGCACCAAGAAATAAAACACAGCAAGGCAAATTTTGGAGCACTGTGATATTTATGTCACCAGGCAGCTGGTAAGTTGGTGAACTATTCAAAAGCCTAAAAAAAACAGACAAATGCAAATTGTCGTGTGTACATCTTTGTGTGTGTGGTGGGTGGGTACATGAACTGAAAATTTATTCAAGTTAAGAAGAAAAACAAGTGCAAGGTCATAGAAGAATATACCCTCCTAAAATATAACCCCAAAAAAAAAGTCAACCCAATAAAAAGGCTGAAAAGTTATTAACCGAGTATCGCCTACCGGTCTTTCTACATATTTAAGGACAAACAACAACAGAGAAAATCCCTACCAAAAGCCATCAGTTGAACTCCAACAAGAGGCTAGAGACTACCTAACTCAAAGCAGGGAATACATCAAAGAATTATCCTTGAAAATTCAGGCATAGATTGTGCACAGCTAGTCCTTCTCAATGCAGTTCCTACCAAGCCTCTCAATTGACAGATGACATAATGCTCGGAACACTCTGCTTGGGGACTTAAGTTTAATGACCGAAATATTATACCAGTTACAACCATTACCCAGCAAACAATGAATCCTTAAATGTGGGATAAAACACAAAATCAAACCTGGAAATCTTGAGATTCACCGGTCCGATCAGAAAAGGATGTTCGCAATGCATCAGAAACTAAATGTATATCAACCCCTTCAGGAATAAATCCCAAAGAAAGGAAGTCATTGGCCAAGCTCAGAGAGTCACGATTAACAAAGTGCACAATCTGAAAAGGAGAAAAACTTAATACCAGACACAAACAGTTAAGGAACAGTATGTATCTCAGGCTCAGCAAGGTGTAATATCACAACGTGGAGAGACTTTAAAAAGAAATAATAGTTATAGAGACAATGTGTGCACAACAGGTGCATTTCATCCAAGAGAAATCAATGTATCAGATATCTATATCCAATGAATGAAAGGGTTTCTTATATATCGCATATCATTTACATTGGCATCATAAAAGAAATTTCCAGTAAATATGCAAACACATTTTCTTGTAAATTATGCAACAGCCATTTGGGTTCTTTCAATTTAGAAAACATGGACACAGACCCTTGGAGAGAGATCATAAAAAAGTTATTTGCAAATGATAAAGAACTTGTAAAGTAGTCAAAATCTAACACACCATTGATCACAACTATGAAGAACATTCACTAAATTGACATGAATCACCCACATTAATGTAAAACTCATACATATAAGTACGATACATCTTATGAGGAGAAAGAAACAATTACTGTATCAAAGGTTGACATGTCTAACACCCATGTTGCACATTTTTTAACATATTTTTTCCCTTAAGAAATTGCAAAAAAATGTGGTGGCAATTATATTGCATTAATTAATTTACGATACACCCATTAAAGTGAGTAATGCTAAAAAATTTCTCACCATTTGAATAAGTCCAATACGATAATGCCTAGGAATATCCCCCATCATTCCAAAGTCAAAATATGCAAGTGATCCATCCTTGGTCGCAACAAGGTTTCCTGGATGAGGATCAGCATGAAAAAAACCATCCTCAAGCATTTGCCTCAAAGAGCAGTATAATCCCTACAAAGTCGTGAGAAAGATGCAAGAACGTCAGTTGGCAGTATTTGGCCTTTTAAGTAACCATATGCAGTTAATGTATAGCCAAAAGAAAATGTGTGTGTTTAATACTATTCGTAAACGTGTAAGCATACTAATTTAAATATATACACAAAGACAGACAAGCAAAGGCATGAAAGTGATATATCTTGCATGTAAACTGTCGTTAGCATGTGACCGAGAAAACTTATGTACTTCGTACCTGGTCAATGAGTTCCCTTCTGTTCAAAGAAGCTCCAATCAATCCTGCTTCATCTGTAAGCTTAATTCCATCTACCCACTCCATAGTCAGTATAGTGGAGCATGTATAGTCCCAATATATTTTGGGAGCTTTGACCGACTTCGTTCTATTTTTTTTTATACTACCTCCGCCTGCATTTTTGAGGCCTTGTACATCAGCATCTATCAAAAAGAATCACTAATCTAAATTGTATGCTAAAGAACTATGCCTCATGTAAGTAAAGAGACAAAAATGTACACTGCCCTCTCATATATGAGTAACAATCATCAATTTTGAATACCAGCAAGCTAGGATCTTCATATTTAAATTGCTCCGAAGCTAATATTAAAATTATAGGAAAAACGCCTCAAGTAACATCGGATTAAGCATTGAGCATTATCTAAATTTCGAATTTGGGATCACAATATATGGTTGAACACTTGAACTATGCATATTCCAGAAGTGCAATCAAAGAAAACTGCAAATGGAATTTTTGCCACAGATGTTGAACTTACTTGAAGACAAACAGTAAAGAGAAGCAAAACGTTCTGCATAAGAGACAAAAATGTACACTGCCCTCTCATATATGAGTAACAATCATCAATTTTGAATACCAGCAAGCTAGGATCTTCATATTTAAATTGCTCCGAAGCTAATATTAAAATTATAGGAAAAACGCCTCAAGTAACATCGGATTAAGCATTGAGCATTATCTAAATTTCGAACTTGGGATCACAATATATGGTTGAACACTTGAACTATGCATATTCCAGAAGTGCAATCAAAGAAAACTGCAAATGGAATTTTTGCCACAGATGTTGAACTTACTTGAAGACAAACAGTAAAGAGAAGCAAAACGTTCTGCATTTTTTCCCTCTAGGACATAATCAATTTCATCAAACATGTGCCTGACCTGTTGCATTAATTTACAATGAGTAGTATATAAAGTAATTGCAATGTAAACTGAAATATAACTGTCTCCATAGTAGTCAGCTGGTGAAATGATCACACTAACACTCGTGCGAAAGTAAATCCTTATCATTTGAAATGGGTTGCATAAATTAGCTTGTCAACATCAGGTGAAAAATAGGTCATATACAAAGCGGACAAGATCTGTGTGGTCTAAGGCAAAGGAACTCACCATTTCATTAACTGCTACTAGAAGATCTTTGCGAGCCTTTGCAAACCGTTTTAATTGGTCCCCAACCATATGGAATAGCAAAGCATCAAGGGTCAATGAAAGTGACATTCCAGGCCTCTGAACTTTTACAGCTACCAGATCTCCAGATTGCAGGTGAGCTGCAACACTTGAAGCAACAAAAGTAAACACTTCAATCTTCCTCAAATGTGTCCATTACTCTAAAACTTCAAATTTTAGAACAAGAAGCCAAAAGACCCGCAAATCAGAATAAAATTTAAGTTATCTCTATGGCAACAAACCTTTATAAACCTGCCCCAATGATGCTGCTGCAATAGGAGCTGGGCTAATGTCCCTAAAAATTTCATCAATAGGAGCACCAAACTGGGTTTCGATTGATCTGATTGCAACATTAGTTGGAAATGGAGGTATTTGATCCTAGCATGAATAAAATAATGATAACTTTTTATGAATACAAGTTAACAAAAACAGGAGCATGACAATGGTCAAGATATTAATCTACAGTATTGATTGAATGCACTGAAGTAAAATGGAAGAGGCCATTGTACCTGTAACTTGGCAAGTTCTTGACAATATACTGTCGGTAATATGTCAGGCCTAGTGCTTAATGCCTGCCCGAGCTGTAATCATGTGCAGAATATGTCAAATAAAACAACAGGATTCATTTATTTAATATAATAATTATACTTGTATGGTTGTTCCGTTCAGTATATATAATGTTGTGATGATGACAAGTGAACCCCATATTCAAGTGTTTTCAGAAAGAAAAAAAAAAGAACAACAAAACCTCAAAAAATAATTTGATATAATAAAAGAGGGGAACAATAGTTAGAGGTTAAAAATTGCAAACATAATTATTGAGTTCTATGAGTAAAGATAAAAATAGATAAAGGCATGGTGAATTTTTTGAAATAAAACAGATAAAAATAAACATCTTGATCTATAACGTTATAAAAAGCCATTGAAACGGTCAAGTTATTTAACATTAGGAACCAGGCAATAAGTTGCTTCAGAGTAATAATAAGTTTGTATAATAAAGAGAAAATAATGCTAATGGAAAGTGCATTTGCCAAACTACAACAGAACAAAAAGAGTTAGGCAAAGACTAAGAAAAAGATATGATGAACCCAGAAACCAACAGGAAATAATCTGCGAAAGAAACTTGCCTTAATGTAGAAAGGACCCAAGCGTATTAGAGTTTTACGAAACTGCAAAAAATTGTATTGACATCACTGTTCATTCCTGTCAGGTTTTCACTATTTAAGTATTAAAAAATGAATACACACGATTGAGAATTGAAGAAGAATTGTCAGTGGAAGAAATGTAAGTGGTTTGGTAATTCTTGTGGTGCTTAAATACATGGTTGACACTTGAAGGTACATTACGAGACAAAATTATCTTACATTGCCAACCCCTTACCAGAATAAAGCAGGCACATGGTTGTGATTTTAATTTGAAAAAGTACACAACGGTTTAAATTTATAGTCTTAATTATGAGAACTAGGTATTTTGTAGTAAATTTGTTTCCCTTACTGACACTACTAAACTTGATGCAGTTTTCTTCAAGTATAAGAATGGAAAAATTTATGGATTTTGTCCCTAATCTGCCAGGAGTGCACTGCACAAATACAAGGAGACGAGGCAGAAAAAAATAAGAAATTGAAGGGAGCAACCAGGTAGCAAGGAGTGAATCTTGCTGATCCCTACTTGAGTGCTCTGGATTACCAATGGCTTCATGTTAATCTTCCTCGATGAGGAACCATGGTGGTAACAAGGGATTACCCACAACCCACAAAAAACTACAACTTGTGACTTCGAATAACACCTTCTATTTATTGCTTCCAATGGAGATAACTTTTCTCAACTAGTTCCACAGAAATTTGATGAGAACAAGGTTGTGATTAGTGGATCGTAGAAAATAGTGGTTTGTTCAAGTTCCGCTAAATAGAGCTACAGTGCCACTATAGCAGCTATTTGACTATATTTTGTACTAAATAGCTTATCGCGCAACAATAGCGATTTGTTTAAATTCCGCTATGCTGTAACCGCTATTTATCAGCACTGGATGAGAAATTTGTCAAAGCAGAAGTTACAGTGAGATATTCAGGGAGGAGAATGGATTTCAAGGAGAAATCATGACTCTCATGAGTCACGAGGTTTGAATTGGACCAAGTATCAGCTCATGACACTGTGTTATAGTTTGGAGTAGGTGAGAAAGTACGAGAAAAGGTATGAAAATGTATAAAGAGAATTTGAAAATTTTCAGTCTAATCTCGCCTATATTTCTGAATTAATGAGAGCAAAGTTAGGTCCAGATACGAGTGAAGAGGGTATTTTGTAATAACTAATTGTGACAGAAAATGTAACGAGCAACGAGTTATAACAGAAACTTAGGGTCCGATAGGTTAGAGGGAATGGGTGGGGAGGGGAGGAAATATTTTAAAGAGAAAAGCTAACATGTGCCCCAAGGGAACATGGTAATGATCTAAATGTAAAAAATTTCCTTGGAACTTGTGTTTTCAACTGTTTAAAAATTCAAACATTGTGTTTTTCAATAAAAAAATTCTACTTTTAGTATCCTTAACATGAGCCCTCATGACCCTATTTTAAATAAAGTTTGTTTGGTTCAGATTTTAAGAAGGGAGGGAATGGGAGGGGAACAAAATGACTCCTAAACCACATTTTGCTCTCCTCCATTTTGGAGGGAAGTAGAGGTGACTAAAATCACTTCTAAATCATTTAAAATCTCTCTTCTCCCCTTGAAGCAAACATAATTTTAGTTAAAATCTCTCCCCTACCCTCTTTTGAACCAAAGATATCTCTACCATGGTAGTCAAAATTGTGATCCGGGATGTAGAATTGTCTGCTTCCACAATCTTGCAGGGCTTGGTCAAGTCTGTGCTGAAGCAAACTTGAAAATTGGTAGGCATGGATGGGATTGTCATGATAAAGCATAAACTCGTGAGACCGACCGAGTTTTCCAACCTCAAAAAGTGACAGAGCAATCGGGCTCGCTGGTCGGATTCGTGACCTGGTTGCAACGTGGCTGTGGGGAAAGAACCCAGCCATGGAAATGGCTATCCAAACATAGACTTAGTTCTCTATTTCTCTACAGTATCAAGGCAATTTAGTGATTATTTTTAATTTATAAGGTTCAATTATTTGGTGACTGCAAAAATGGAGTTGTGAGGTCAGCCTTTAGTACAAAATAAGGCTGCCAACAATATATCTATGATGGATCCAACTCTTTCCTGGACCCTGACCCGTGGCTAATTCTAAGATAAAATTCATAACAAATTAAACAGATTAATATATTATCCCAAACGAAAAGTAATGGGTGTTTGTTTTCTAAGTGCATATGCATAGGTGTATGGAATTGGAAAGCAATGGCAACAGATAATCCATTACCATAATTGCTCGTTTTTGCATGTCTTTGACGAAAAACTGCCACATTGTTAGACTTAACACATGAAATGAAATAATTGCAGCCCTGTACAAAGCCAAAAAGGGACCAAACCGGTATACGGCATTGAAACTTTTAGAGCTATAAGTTCCAAGAGTAAGCCCAAATTTATTTTCCAGCGATTCCCTCCTCATCCTTGCATAATCAGCAGACGGCGTTTCACCGTGCACACTGGTGAAACCAGTTGAATATCTGCAGCATAATCCCCCCACATACAAAATTTGGAAGATCACAAAACATAACCTGGACAAAACTATTTTATATTAATCAAATTAACTGGAAGGAAACAAATCTGACTCACGAATTACGATGCAACAGCCAAGTACAGGACCAGCAATCCAACCCCCTGACAACCTCAATACGTCTCAGATATTCCAGAGGCATGCATTTGCCTAACATAATTTCAGCTGCACTCTCTTGTCGTAATTCTGCAAGAAAAGAAAAAAGAACAAAAAAAACATTCACACTCTCAAAATGTGATCGATGTTGTCAAATGTGGATTGCAGAAAATAGTGGTTTGCTCGCATTCTGCCACACAATACAATAGTGCTGTGGAACCACTATTTGACAATTTCGCACGAAATAGAGTATCGATGAACAATAACTACTCGTTTTAATTCAGCTACTCTAATGCGCTATAGCGGCTATTTAATGTGAGACAACAACGACCTATAACCAAAATAGATAACTCATTATTCCATATAACAAATGGTATATGATACGGACTACAAAAATATCAAAATTAACCTAACAAACATTAAATTCAATGATTTCAGCACGTAAACCAAAATAAAAAAACATCCAAAGGAAATTGCGTAATCGCGATTGAATCAATTGAAATTTTCTAGGGTGTAATGATCAGAGGAAATAAGCAAAACATTTGTAAGCGGTGAGATTGAAGAAAGAGTTGAGGAAAAATTACTTGCGGTGATAGAAATGGCGCGGGAGTGACGATGGAGAGTGGCGAAGGCATTCCTCCTCATTGATGTGCGGAGGGAAAGAGCTCAGTGTAGCAGAGTGGAGGAAAGGGAAGCATGAGAAAAAGACATACACCAATTGTTTGAAAAAATGCTTAGTCGAAACCAAGAAGCCATTGATTGGATTCGACGTATAGCGGTGGTTGGTGTGAGAAGCTGAAAGCATAGGAACTGCCACGTCTGGTGTAATATGAAGCCACTTGGCAGTGGACACCAATTTTTTTTTTTTTGGAGATCGTAAACTGCCTCAGCGGTTTGGAACTGGATTGAAGTCAAGAGGAATTGATTTTTTATAATAAACCAACCTTCACATTATATATTCTCTCTGATTTCATCCTTTGGAAGTATAAAAATATTAATAAGTAGTTGTTAAGTTATTTTTAATATATCAAATTAGTTTTTTAATTATTATTTTTTCTCTTATTTACAATAGTTATAGAACTACAAATTAATAATAATTTAAAAACTATTTATTATATTTTATATTTTCAAGATCAAATATAAAAGCACAAGAGTATTCAACTAAAATTATATATACATAACAACAATAACAATAATATATAATATACGGCAATATACTATATATATAACGGCAATACTCATTTTGATGTAGCTTATTTTATTACCAAAAATATCTTTATCTTTTTTTAACTTCTCACATAATATTAACCACCGTTAAGAATAAAGAAATATCAATAAATAATAGCCAAATAAAATAGAGAGGATATTGAATAAGAATATTTAAAATAAAAATTATATAAAAATTATATTATGATTAATATAAGTTAACTTGAATAGAAAAGCGAACAAACAATCACGTCTTATCTAGACGCTATAATAATAATAATAGATTTGACATAATTTTTAAAAAATCAAAGTAATTTTTTGTCAAAAAAAAAAGAGTAACAAAATAAGTTATAAAATAAAACTTCTTTTACTAAAATTTATTAAGATAAAATATAAAAGGAAAACATATGTTTTTGTTGCACCGGAGGATCAAAGGCCCAAAAAGAAGATAACCAAACTAACAAGATGTGCTAACAAATTGAAAAATTTATCGGGTACCGTCACTTTTATATTTATACTCTGCAAATTTATGAAAATGTCAAATATATTTTTAACTTTTTTTTTTTTTCTAATTACTATTTTATCAATTCAAAATCACTTTTTCTTTTTACCATTTTATCATTTTTAGAGTCAATTGATAAAAGTTTTTTTATAACTTTCAAAAAACTATTTAGAAAAATTTCGGAAAAACTTTTCACAAGCTTTACGGTACAAAAGATTTTTACCGAAAAAAATTTATAAAAGATTTTTGGTACATAATAAAAAAATGTGTACTACCAAAAAACATTTTTTAAATTTTCAGGTACATAAAGGGATTTTCGGAAAATTTCGTAGACAAGATTTTTAGTACATACCTTTTTTTTATTTTATTAATTTTTATAAATGTTAATAGATTTAGATAAATCGCTGCTATTATAATATAAAATATGTGTCGATATTACAAATATTTTTTTACACATCAAATATGAATAATTATAATTAATATTAATATTGTAAAAATATATTATTGTCTTTAATTATAATTTATTTAATATTTTATTTCAGATGTTTGATACAAGAGACGTTGTTGTGAATTGAGCTAAACAAATAGATATAAAAAATAAAGTGTGTTATCATCATCAAAAGATCAGGTATAGAAACAAGAGAAAAATAGAGAAGAAATAAATTCATATGAAGTTGTGACAAATGAGGAAAATACAAGTGTGTTGATAATTTAACTTGAAGTTCAACAAAAAAACATGGTTGTCCTTTCAAACTAAGATCGAAACTATTAAAAGATGATTCATGATGGACAATTAAAAGTAATTTGTGGAGTTCACAACCATAAATTAGTTGATACTTTAGAGGGACATGCATTTGTTGGACACTTAGATGAAGAAGAAAAAAAATATGTTAATGACTTAACAAAATATAATGTTATACCGAGACACATATCACTCTCATTGCAATACCGAAATAAGAACAATTATGATGTTATTCAATCATACATTGATGACATATTTGACATGGTAGCATATGGAAATTGTGGTTATCGCACTATTGCATCATTGCTTGAACACGGTGAGGAGTCTTGATATTTGGTCCGCAATAGTTTGGACCATGAGTTTGCTTCTCATATAAGTCTATATGATAGATTGTTTCCTGGACACATTAGAGAATTAAGAGATCAGTTGAAGATAACAAGTTTAGGTCTTCAACCCATAGATAAATGCATGTCCATACCTGATATGAGCTACGTGATAACGATAACATTTAATATTATTTTTGTCATGTGCTTAATGTTTTAAAACTTTTATAAAATCACTTGTTATAAGTTAATTTTAGTTTATTGTCGCTATATTTTATCTCGTATTTTATTTTCGTTATAGTTCTTCACAAATAACATAAAGTAAACGACATAACAATAATGTTAAACATCATATGAAAATAAACTAACATTAAAATTCACAAGCACAATGTTTATAAAAGTAACTATTAACTAATATGACGACGTGTTAAATACAAAACTTTGTAAAAGTGAATCTATAAGTCATCATTTGGATTAGCTTCATGTACACCAAATCCCTGTTGTATAAGATTATTGATTTGTTTTAGGATAGATGGTTTTGAAGTAGAATCATCTGCAGCGGTAGTCGAGACACCAAAATTTAGGACATGGGTTACACCATCTCGTCACACTGTTAGTGGATGAGATATCCGGTAAAACCATTCCAAATATCCATCCTGACACTCAAATGAATACGTAGTTGGATGGATCTTGTGAAATACCTCGGTGACAGGGGTCACATATAGCCATTCCACATTTGCATCATATAATCTAGAAAGAGCTAAAGATGGTGGTGATAGAATATGTTGGATATATCCAAACTATCTCAAATACCTATCTGGTAGATATGTCACTACTATATTGCATAGTCTAAGGTGATGAGTGTATAACATGATATCATCAAAGGGAATGATATCCTTATGATTCTCCCATAGTCTCCATATGACTTCAGTAGGTGTTAGTGCGTCAATGCGTCAATCATATGTCTATACTCAGTGATATTGTGCTTGTCTTGTTTGTAGCTCATTCTATTCATTCGAGCAATGCATTGAACGTGAGCGAGCATCATGGTCACCTCTTTTACAAATATATCGAAAATATTGGTATATCCAACATTGTTGCAAATAAAAATAAATAAATTAATTATAACATAAAAATAAATAATTAAAGTAATAACAATTAATAATAATCATAATTATTTAATACATGGAGCAAAGACATGTATCCACCTAACTGTTTTGTGTCGTAACATCTGACATCTCATTAAGAGAATGTATTTTACATCAACTACACAATCAAATCGTTGGACTACACACTGCCTTTCGAATACCTCTTTTAGCCAATCTAGTTTATAGTGTGCACCTCTAGTTTATTTTGTTTCATCTCATATCTCTTCAGGAGATACCCCTAATAAAGTAATGACAACATTACATGTCATTACTCTATCTAGGTAAGATGGTGGAGTGTATAACTCACCACTAATAGGAATGTCTAACAAATTGGCAACATTGTACAAAGTAATCATAATTTCGCCAAATGGTATGTGAAATTATGAAGTATTTGGGTGTCATCTTTTCACAAAAGCATAAATCAAGTTGTTTTCAATCAATGTATTGGTCCTAATCCAACTAAATTCACCTATATCTCTATACTTCGCGGGAGAATGAGTGGAGTAAATTGTTGCAATTTTTTTTTCCATAGACAACAATTTTTAACATTAGTTACTCCTGCATACAAATATAATGTATGATACTAAAATTAAATATATAACATAAATAATAATTAATTTAATTATTTTTAATGCACCTTAAATAATAATTAATTTTAATATTTTTAATGCGTCATAAATAATAATTAATTTTAATATTTTTAATACACCACAAATATAATTAATTTTAATATTTTTAATACACCATAAATAATAATTAATTAAATATTTTAATACACCATAAATAATAATTAATTTAACTTATTTGATCAAACCACAGTCTTGCACATGATGTCGGTATAATAAGAGATCATACGGTCCTCTAAGATACTCACCCTCACCCTTCGGATGTAGTTCGTCCTCTTGTATAGGTACCTCCTGATGCTCTTCATGTATCTGATCCTCTTCGTGTACAACATGATCCTCCTCATAGATAGATTTATGAGTCTGCTCTCCCATATCATCATCTTCCATTATAACTCGTCGTCTTCTTCGAAATATTGTCAGACGAACCTTTTATGGAGTAGCATCCATAGACGATGAAGATTTAATGTCACATATTCTTCCTACAATGTTACCGTCTCTACCTCTCGCACCCTTACCCACAGAAAAAAAGTAGTTAAAATAAAATGAATTAAATAAATAGTAATGAAATAAAAAATGAAAACAAATAAATTAATTTAAAAATATTCTTAAAAAAACAAACAATTACTGGAAAACTTGTGAATGAAGTTTTTCGGTAGCTTTCGAAAATGTGACATTTAAATTTGCCGATAGTGTAAGTTTTTTGGAAAAATTGAAATAAGTTTTATGATAATTCTGAAGAACTTTAAAAATAATTTTCAAAAATAATATTCTGTACCGAAATTTTTTTTCTTTCGAGTTTTTTTAGAGTGGAAGTTGTGTACTAAAAAACTTAAAAAAAAGAAAAATTTTGACACTCATTTGTGTTCCAAAAATATTGAAATGGAAAAATAAAAAAAATTATCACTTTTAATATACATAAAAGTATTTTAATATTTTCCTTTAACATTTTAGGAATACAAGAATAATTGAGGGACACACTATAAAATTTTCTAACAAATTTGGAGAAGGAAACCCGAGTAATAATTGTATAGGCAAATAGTTTTCCTCGGGGTTAAACGTGAGAAAATTTGACATGCAATCCTTACTCGCCAACCTCTAGATTCTATGAATTAGTATTGGCAAAGAATGATAACGTTATCGATAATATGTTATCGAGAGTTGTATAAATTAGGATTTTATAGTCATTTATCAAATTATGAACATTATTCTTCCAGCTAGCTCCACCTTATACAACATCGCCCACATCTCATTGTGTATTACATTCTCCACAAAAAAAAAAAAATTAGAGCAATAATTGATTCAACAAAACACGATCTCATTGCAATGGAGATTATTATGTAGCAATAAGTTGACATATTCAATCTCCTGATTCAACTATAAGATATAAATTTTACGAGGGTAAATATGAAATAAAAATTTAAAAGTAATATGTTAAATTTAACATAATAATACAAAAAGTACACACTAATTTTTACTTGTAAAGAATATAAATTAAAACACCTCAAATAATTAATACGGAAAGTTATTTAATTAGATGTGAAATTGAAAGATACAGTTCAAAATTTATTGAGATAATAATTCGATCATTAAAGTTAATCTATTAAATTAAGATGAATATTTTTACTATAATTCATTCGTTCATAAATATAAGTAACAATTAAGATATATATAATTAAAAATTTAAGTAAAATATATGTTATTTTTTTTTT